>JARQWZ010007258.1:0-39779 GCA_033150135.1 Gobio occitaniae
TATATATATATATATATATATATATATATATATATATATATATATATTATTATATATTATTATATTATTATAAATATATTTTAGAGTCTGGGTTGGACACATTAAAGTTTTTTAATATTTAAACAATTATTAAATATAATATTTTTTAGATATAAATATTTTTAGATTAATATTTAAAAAAAAAAGAGAGGACTTTAACACATTAAATATTTTAAATATGAATATATATTTATATATATATGATATATATATTTATATAACAAATATTTTAAATAGCTTTATTTTATTTATTTTTTAAAGGAAGTCTGGACATTAAAGATTTTAAATATATTTAAAATATTAAAATACATTTATAAAATATATATATATATATATATATATATATATATATATATATATATATATATATATATATATATATATATATATATATATATATATATATATATATATATATATATATATATATTATATATATATTTAATGAGTCGTGGTTGGACACATTAAAGATTTAAATCTAATGAAATATAATATTTTTTAAATATAAATATTTTTTTGACTTTTAAATATATTAACTATATTTTGAAATATGAAATATGTTTTTTTATGTATATGTTTTAACATTTTCATATAAGATATATTCATATTTTTAAAGGAGGTCTGGACATTTAAAGATTTTAAATATATTTTAAATATATTAAATGTAATATTTTGAAGTGTATTTTTTTAGATTGTTAGATAATATTTATTTTTTTAAACAGCTTTTTTGGGAAAAACGATGTCTGAGTTGGACATAATACAGATTTGAAATATATTTTTAAATATTAAAGCATAAATACTAAATATACTATTATAATATATATTTAATTAGAAATGTATTTTAGATTTGTAGATAATAAATATTGTCTGAGTCTGGGTTGGATACATTAAAGATTTAAATATTTAAACAATTATTAAATATAACATTTTTAGATTAAAAGGACTTTGACATTCAATTTTGTTTTAAATATGAAATATGGTATTTTTAAATATATATGTTTTCAAATTTTGTATATAAGACATTTATTTAAATAGCTTTATTATTATTTTTTAAAGGAGGTCTAAAAGATTTAAAATATATTTTAAATATTAAATGTAATATTTTGAAGGTTTGAGTTGGACATAATAAAGATTTTAAATGTGTTTTTAAATATTAAAATATAAATATTACATATAATATTTTAACATATATTTAATTATTATTAATGTATTTTAGATTTTTGGATACGAAATATAGAGTCTGTTTTGGACACATTAAAGTTTTTTAATATTTAATATTATATTTATTAAATATAATATTTTTAAACATAAATATATTTATAAAAAAAAATTAAAGGACTTTGACACAATAAATATTAAATATGAAATATAGTATTTTTAAATATATATGTTTTAAAATGGTAATATAAAAAATATTGTTAAATAGGTTTATTATTTTATTTGTGTTTATCTGGACATTATACATTTAAATATTAAATGTAATATTGTTAGATTATAGATAAGACATTTTTTATAGCTTTTTTAGACACAAACGTGGTTTGAGTTATATGAATATATTTTTTAAATATTTAAACATAAATATGAAATGTATATTTTTACATGCATTTAATTATATAGTGATATAAAATATATTTATAAATATAGATAATTTATATATTTTAAATTACTTTTTCTGTAAGTAAGGTCTGATTTGGAAATATTAAAGATTTTAAAAAATATTTAAAAATATTCAAACAAATGTTGAATATAATATTCTTAAAAATAGATTTTTAAATAGATGTTTTACACATAAAATATAATACTTTTAAATGTATTTAGATAAATATTTTAAACAGTCTGAGTTGGACATAAATATTAAAACAAAAATTAAATATGCTATTTTTAAATCTATATTTTTTTAGATAAGAACTATAGATATAATTTATATATTCAGTCTTAATTATTATTTTTAAATATCCTGAAACTACTGAGCTGAAAGTATAGTTTGTTGGGCTCTATAAAGATCAGATGAAGAGCAAACACGTCTCAGTCTCTGGATTATGGGTTTTGTCATGAGTTGAGTTTAATGAGCGGCTCCGAAGCTTTTAACATTATTCCTCTTGACTTTTACAGAGCGCAGAGAGCTTCAGATCAGCATCTGATTAGCCGATGACAGTTCTATTAGAGCTTCTGTTCCTGGACAGATCCTGACGGAAAGCTGTGTTTGCTCTGACTGACTCATGTGGGATGTTCTGGGAAGTCCCGGAAAAAGAGAATCCAGCTTACAGTAAGACCAGTCCAAGATCCGAATGTTCCTCGAGCGTTTAAACAGTGTTTCCCTGGGAAAGATGGAGCGGGTAAAACCATCAGAGAATCCAGAGACCTCCACTCCAGATGATAAAGAAAACATGTCTCTCTCTCTCTCTCTCTCTCTCTTCTGTCCATATTCATGTCCATTCAGAACGGACTAGTTTTCCCAGAGGTAAAGCAGTTCTGCTAAAACACCTGGAAAAAATAACATTATTAATATTGATTCAGTCCCCTTGACCCATCGAGGCATGGACTCCACTAGACCCCTGAAGGTGTGCTGTGGTATCTGGCACCAAGATGTTAGCAGCAGATCCTTTAAGTCCTGTAAGTTGCGAGGCGGAGATGCTCTGACCCAGTCGTCTAGCCGTCACAATCTGGCCCTTGTCAAACTCGCTCAAATCCTGACGCTTGCCCATTTTTCCTGCTTCTAACACATCAACTCTGAGGACAAAATGTTGCTTATACAATGTTCGGGATAAAAAAAAAATGCCCCGAAGAGCCGTTCAGGGGTGTGTTTCCCGAAAGCAACGTTAGCCAACAATGGTCGCAAGTTCTGTTGTTATCAGCAGTTCAACGAGTCGGTGTTTCCAGAAATTATCGCTCCAACGAACATTCACAAACGCCATCGCAAAGTTGTGTGCACTCGAACCTGCGGTTAAAAGCTGAGTTTATGGATTTAATAAATCCTTATCTTGAGCGAAATAAGCAAGCTGACATTCAGTACAAGCTATATATTTTATTTATAATACATACTAATGTCATTTACGTCTTTTAGTTTGTCAAGAGATTTAAAGCACTGTTTTTAAAGAGTGCGCTTGTGGGTGGTTGACATGACATGGCCTTTTTTTGGTCCAATGTGTCAAAGTTAAGTAAATTATAAAAAAATATGGCAAAAACTTTGGTGATATTGTTCAGAAAGTGCTGTTATATATGAACATACAGAGCATTTATGCGATTAATCTTTAATTTTTTTCAGCCAAACCAGAAAAAGCTCATATGGCGTGACTGTCCCAAGCACATTTCCCAAATTTTGATTTTGAATAAAATCAAGAAAATTAATTACACTTATTTTTTTTTATTCATATATTGATAACCCAGATGTCTACTTGACTAAAAGTTTAGGTATAATATTTTGAAGCCCCCCTTAACTAAAACATTTTGTCCCAAAAATGGATATCATATGGTGTGACGCCATATTCCTTTTCTTTTTCTCGTGTGGACGTGCTCTACGTAGTGCGTAAGGACGAGCCAATGATTGAATCTGGAAATAAAGCAAAATAACTGAGAAAAAGTAGAATTAGTCCTCAGATGTTCATAATTTATAGCAAAAAATCTAGCATTAATTCAACCTTATGGTTTTTTACAGACGCTAGGACACATTTCTCAATGCTTAGGTCACTTTTGCGAAACTCTTCACACAGTTCTCCTAACCAACTTTCAGCATTCACATTCAAAATGCACTACAACTACCAAAACCCTTTCTTCAGGTCTCAGATCAGCTCATTCTTCCAGAACACTGGCAAAGGTTGACAGCCGACAAACACACTTTATCAGCCACAAAACAATGAGCTAAAAAACACACACAACATGTAGTGTTATACAATGTACAAGGACACATCTCTGTTCATAATTCACTGCAATATATGTTACTGGAATCAATCAGACATGATGCAGAATTATTTTGTGTCGTTTATTTTTATTTTTAGTAATTCCAAAATACCAGAATTTATACACACACCATCCACCATCTACAATGAGAATCAGCTGTGGCTGGTCCAATTGTCCAATGTTTTTATAGCATATAATTTTAAGATTTAAAATATATTTCATTCAAATATTACTGTAGGAATGTAGCAAATCGCTGTCTTATTCAGTTTTGTATTATGTTATTGTTTTGAACATAAGTTTAACAGTTTTGAAAACAGTATGTACGTACAGAGAGTTTTGGCAGTTGTTGTGTCTGAGTGAGAAAAGAACTGATGAAATTTGAG
The DNA here is from genome assembly GCA_033150135.1 of Gobio occitaniae. Taxonomy (NCBI): domain Eukaryota; kingdom Metazoa; phylum Chordata; class Actinopteri; order Cypriniformes; family Gobionidae; genus Gobio; species Gobio occitaniae. The sequence goes on from JARQWZ010007258.1 coordinate 4,320, forward strand.
AGATGTAGTCATTGAATGCATTTTGTGCCAAAGCGATGATAATTGATCCTCAGTTTAGTCCACATAGACTTCTGTGGTGCTCACTGTGGGAAGAGTTTTGCAAAAGTGACCTAAGTATTGAGAAATGTGTCCTAGTGTCTGTAAAAAACTGTAAATGGATTCATTAAGAAGTTATTACTCCACCCCCTGTGTGACATCATTAACCAACGTGGTTGAACGTCAAATTGGCGACAATACGGTTTCGGGAAACAGTCGTGACTAGCTAGCTGATTTCTTCAACGATGCAACGTACTATGTTAGTTAAGCAGTGAGTTATGTCATTGTACGGGAAACGCTCCCCTGTACTGTTATGTCAAAGAAAAGACATTCATTCAAACTATAGTCTCTCATAGTCAGATCTATATAGTCTATAATCTTAAATAAAGCTGTGTTTCCACCCCGGGAACTTTCCCCAGGAGCGAGGGACTTTGGGCTGGTACTCGACCGCAGGGTCTAAATTAAGCTTCGGGTAAAAATTTCCCCCTCAAAATGGCCCTGCTCGCGAGGTTTTTCAAAGTTCAGGAACTTTCGGGGGGTGGGACAAGGGCGCCAAACACGCTGACTGGTTGAGCTCAGGCATGGAGGAAGAAATCCAGCGGGAACCAGAGGTGGACAGGAACTAAGTACATTTACTTGAGTACCGTACTTTTTGAGTTTCTGTACTTTCCTTGAGTAGTATTTTTTCTGGAAACTTATGACTTTTACTTAACTACATTTGAAAGACAAATATCGTACTTTTCACTCCATTACATTTCTATTAAGGCCCTCGAAGTAGAAAGTCGTAGTCACTTTGAAAGTCAGTGGATGATTTGTTTTCTTCTTTAAAACGTGATTGTTTTTTTGTTTTTTTGCAGACAGCCCATCAGTAATCACTCTTGTAAAATATGTGTTATTTTGGCAGGGCTGCCTGCTAAAATTCGCATTCCTGGGTCTGTATATCACATCATTGGGGGCGCTTCAACCCGTGGACTTGGTAACACAGTGCAGTTGAGTTCTGTTGACATTTGACAACTAACGTTATGTGTCGCTCCGTTGCTCTGATTGGTTGTAGGTCTATCCAATTGAGGTCTTTCCTGGTTCGGTTGAAACACGCCCCATAATCACAGCCCAACCGAGCAGATCAGACTCAAATTCTGACTAGAATTGAGTATGACGACGTCAGGCTATAAAATCTTATTATAGTCAATTAAAACAATTCAGATGCCTTAAATTTTATATTCAAAAGATTGACTTAAACTAAATCCAAATTTGCTGTCAAAATTAACACTGATATGAAGTATGATTGGTCAAATGATTTTTATAGATTTACCCACCAAGTTGCCATGTGGATCCAGCGCTAACGCATAGGTAACGTTCCACAATGATGTTAGTTAGCATGCAAAAGCATAGTTGGACTAATAATGTTAACTGAAGTCCTTTCAGAAATATGTTTTTACATAATCCTGTCAAATAAACACAATGTAGAAACCTTTCTTTTCTAGTATGATTTTGACTTTGATAAGAGCTTTTGTAACTTTTAAGCAAGTATTTAAATGAGTTCAAGGTATGCTAGCATGTCAGACGGAGCTTAAACCACCATGATGGAACAGCGTGCATTCATACAACAATGCAACAATAATAAAATAATGCGTTTACTTTTACTTTTGATACTTAAGTACTTTTAAAAGCAAGTACGTCTGTACTTTTACTTAAGTAAAAATGTATCTTTACAACTTTCACTTGTAATGGAGTAATATTTAACCAATAGTATTTTTTTTACTTTTACTCAAGTCATCCGAGGTGTGTATGACATTCTTCTTTCAGACGAACACAATCTGAGTTATATTAAAAATGTTCTGGCTAATCCCAGCATTATAATAGCAGTAATAGTTGCTCTGTTTTTGAAGTCCATAAAAAATGCATCTGTCCGTCATATAACTGCTCCACACGGCTCCGGGGTGTTAATAAAGGCCTTCTGAAGCGAATCGACGCATTTGTGCAAGAAAAATATCCATATTTTAAAAATGTATTCATTTTTTTCTAAGGCTCTGCATCAGCCGTCCCAGCACCATAACTTCCGGCGAATAAGGTCAAAATACCGGCGCGATCATAGATATATACATAGATTCCTCATTAGTGCCTGCGCGGATCGGTCGAATGAGGCATCTACGTATATATATCTTTGATCGCGCCAGTATTTTGACCTTATTCGCCGGAAGTTATGGCGCTGGGAATACTAGATGACATTCGTCTGATAAGAGGTAAAGAAATAACACAAATACTGTTGGGTTTCTCGCAGAAACCGATGGTTTCGTGTCTTAAGACATCAATGTGTGGCCACGAGCCGCAGGGTTTAATAAGGATTCATATGTCTGTGTGTTTTTACTCTCATTGCTATCATACTCTAAAATATCCCCATTGACATCATTATACGACTATCACACTGTTAAAAATCTTAATTTGTGTTCGACTGAAGAAACAAACACACCTACATCTTGGATACCCTGTGGGTGAGCAGATAAACATTTCGTTTTTGGGTGAACTATCCCTTTAAGATTCTGCTGCAGTTCACTCAACGGCCACCGGTGTCGCTATAACAAGGCTTTCTGAATTACACAGAGCCTCTTTAATACCCACTGTATTTGGAAATATGTGCATTATATTCAATATATGCCTCATTCTTTGATCGGACCGAAGACATTTAATCTGAAACACATTTTTGCACTTTTCAAAAGAGCTAATTACACCAAACACAACATCACCAGCGAGAAACATCTGCGCTTTATGTAACTCTGGGTTTGTTCTCACGTAGATCATCATAGTTTGATCTGTGTGATTCTGTGTGTGTGTGATTGTGTGTGTGTGTAATCAGCATAAACAGAGCTTTAGCCCAACACTTATAAATCAGTATAAATCACTTTGTGCTGAACGAGTTTCCCAGACGACAGAAAGTGTTTGAGACGGCCGATGGGGATGTTCATCCGTGTCTCTGCATCCCCTCTTCCCGTCTCTTTGATCTGGACTGGGATGAGTCGGGATGTATGGCGAAACTGCTGAGGCATCTTCTCCTGCTCAGACAGGAAGTTGTCCCTCTGCAGTTCTCATCACGGTGTGGTTATGTGAAGAACAGACCTGACGGGAAATAGCAGTGGACTCATTACTCACAATCCTGACACGCAAACAAACATCAGCTTTGATTCTGCTCGCTCTGGCAGAAACCAGTTCCAAATCTGGATTCACCAGAAGAGTTCTTGGTAGCATTCGTTAAAGTGCCTGTTTTAAAGGTTCCTATATTCTGTCCAAATGTCTACTCTGCTCTGATTGGTCAAACGGCCCAGTCTGTCGTGATTGGTCTACTCTGCTCTGATTGGTCAAACGGCCCAGTCTGTCGTGATTGGTCTGCTCTGATTGGTCAGACGGCAGTCTGTCCTGATTGGTCTACTCTGCTCTGATTGGTCAGACGGCCCAGTCTGTCCTGATTGGTCTACTCTGCTCTGATTGGTCAGACGGCCCAGTCTGTTGTGATTGGTCTACTCTACTCTGACAGGTCAGGTGGCGTGGGTTTTACCATATCAATCTCATCAAAGTGAGTTTGCTTTGGCGTCTTCTCCACATGAACAACACAAACCAAACTCTTCCAGTCTCTTTGAGGGCGGGGCAAAGAAGAGACGCTGTTCAGCGGCAGCCAATGAAGACCATAGGTTGGCATTATGCAAACGTGTTACATTGTTATGTAGGAATGTAAAGGAAGTGAGACTGGACTTGCTGTACATCTGGAGTTCTTCTAGCATGTTCCTCAATGTTTACCAGCATCCATATGCTTTCTTCCCAGCTCTGGACCGGATCTGTAATGGAAACCCAGCGCTGGGATCCCCATATGTTCCCGATGGACATGAAGTCTGGATAGGGCATGAGAGCCGGGACAGTAATGGCTTCAGTGTGTCATTCCAGAGCAGCATCCATGACGGACTCATTAATACACATATGGGGTCATTATGGATCGGACCTTTATTATCCCACTAGGAGTTCAAAGGAACCAGCACTTTTTAGATGTTTACGTCAGTGGGGCGGCACACTCCGAAAAACCACAAAAGACTTGACCAAGTTGCCAGCGTGGATCATTTCATATATGACCACTGACAGGTGAAGGGAATTACACTGATGATCTCTGATATAGGCAGGAAGTGAACATTTTGTCCTCAGAGTTGATGTGTTAGAAGCAGGAAAAATGGGCAAGCGTAAGGATTTGAGCGAGTTTGACAAGGGCCAGATTGTGTTGGCTAGACCAAGGGTTTTCAAACTTTATGATGCCAATAACCCCCAAATATTGCAAACCTTTTATGAGGGACCCTCTTCTTAAAATCCATCTATATATTTGATGTATATAAAAACATTTAAACTGTTAGATAAATAGTAGCCTAAGTGTCACATTATAAATACAACATATTGTTTCCTAACTTAAATTGGCTATACTTAATGTTGGATGTATAAACCTACAGAAGAACATTTTTCAATTAAAAATTATTTGTATAAGCAACTTTCACAATAAATGTATGTAAGCAGCTTACAGTTATGAATATTGCATTACAACCCCAGTGAGCGAGATAAAGGGGACTAAGGCCTGTCACGAAAACTACTTTTTGTTTCGCAATATATCGTCCCAGAAATAATTGCGATAAACAATATTATTGTATTTTATAATCCTAATATAACAGCATAATAATGCAAGTAGACCTACACACTTTCAAATGACAACCTTATAATTCTTTAGATCATGGAAATTAAGGGTAAAAAATATATTATCCTAAAAAAAAAAAAAGCTGTTGATCATGACTTAGCCTACGTTACTGACAGCTCGCCTACAGTATAAACAATTAAATGGTAAACGTTTTTTTGTTTTTATATTATCGTTAAATCACTGAGCAAACTCGGAGCACTTCACCGGCGGTGACTCTCTCCTCGCGTGATATCCTGAGCTCGCGCAGCATCCTGAACGATCTATATCGCACTTTGTAAAGAAACTGGGCTGGCGGATATCACGTTTTGTGAAAAAATACATTTTTGTAGTAGGCTTAAAATGTACATTTTTAAATCTTATTAATGGCAGCAATTCACACATAGATTAAGGTATATCTAAACAGTGATTTCCAATAATAAAATCCAAATGTCAAAAAATGGCGTTTATCGCGTTTTGCAACCGAACTCTTCATTTATTGTGCGATATATCGATATATTGAATATTGCGACAGGTGGACTATAGTGAGAAAAAGATACATATACAATTCTGGAAAGTATGTATACGGCAAGAAAGGTGAGAAAGATTTAGAAATGAAACAGTTAGAATGTTCGTTACTTTAGCCATTTTTGCTTTGTCTTTAAATTCTCTGAAATTTTCTGGGGACCCCTGGGGGAACAGTGGAGAACCGGGCACAGGGTCATGGAGGACCAGTGGAGAACCGGCCACAGGGTCATGGAGGACCAGTGGAGAACCGCCCACATGGTCATGGAGGACCAGTGGAGAACCGGCCACAGGGTCATGGAGGACCAGTGGAGAACCGGCCACATGGTCATGGAGGACCAGTGGAGAACCGGCCACAGGGTCATGGAGGACCAGTGGAGAACCGGCCACAGGGTCATGAAGGACCAGTGGAGAACCGGCCACAGGGTCATGAAGGACCAGTGGAGAACCGGCCACAGGGTCATGGAGGACCAGTGGAGAACCGGCCACAGGGTCATGAAGGACCAGTGGAGAACCGGCCACAGGGTCATGAAGGAACAGTGGAGAACCGGCCACAGGGTCATGAAGGAACAGTGGAGAACCGGCCACAGGGTCATGAAGGAACAGTGGAGAACCGGCCACAGGGTCGGCCACTGTGGCCACTGTGGCCGGTTCTCCATGGAGGACCAGTGGAGAACCGGCCACAGGGTCATGAAGGACCAGTGGAGAACCGGCCACAGGGTCATGAAGGACCAGTGGAGAACCGGCCACAGGGTTATGGGCGGCCAAGGCTCATTGATGCCCGTGGGGAGCGAAGGCTGGTATGCCGTATGCCATAGTATAGAGATTTAAACTCAACAATGCTAGGAAGCAGGCAAAGGATCGACCGCTAGCAGTTGATTTTGATATTGTAGGATTTATCCCTGTAAAGAAGAGCTGAATGTGTTTGTTTGCAATACTAACAGCTGTAGTTGTGCTTTCCTGTGGGTGAAAACTGCTCACAGATCTTTAAACACACACTCTAGTACACAGAACTATTAACCACGGAGTTGGATTTCTTATCATCTGCCGTCCGAGAGGTTGGACGAGGGCCAGTGGTGTTTGGCTGTAATGGAGCTCAACATGTGCTGTTTACTCCAGTGGCTATCTCACACGATTGCTTACATAAGCCAGATAATGTGCCAATTAAAAACACTAATACAACTTCATTGGAAGTGGTTGTAAAGCAACAGTTAGTGTACATTAGCATTATTTATTATTAACATTAACAGAAGCTTTGAAACTTCTGAACCTTTTATGATGGATGGATGCACTTTTATGATGGATGGATGTATGCACTTTTATGACGGATGGATGCACTTTTATGATGGACGGATGCACTTTTATGATGGATGGATGAACGCACTTTTATGATGGATAGATGCACTTTTATGATGGATCGATGCACTTTTATGATGGATGGATGCACTTTTATGATGGATGGATGCACTTTTATGATGGACGGATGCACTTTTATGATGGATGGATGCACTTTTATGATGGATGGATGCACACACTTTTATGATGGATGGATGCACTTTTATGATGGATAGATGCACTTTTATGATGGATAGATGCACTTTTATGATGGACGGATGCACTTTTATGATGGATAGATGCACTTTTATGATGGATGGATGCACTTTTATGATGCATTTTTATGATGGACGGATGCACTTTTATGATGGACGGATGCACTTTTATGTCGGATGGATGCACTTTTACGATGGACGGATGCTTTTTTATGATGGATGGATGCACTTTTATGACGGATGGATGCACTTTTATGACGGATGGATGCACTTTTATGATGGACGGATGCACTTTTATGATGGATGGATGCACGCACTTTTATGATGGATGGATGCACTTTTATGATGGATGGATACACTTTTATGATGGATCGATGCACTTTTATGATGGATGGATGCACTTTTATAATGTACGGATGCACTTTTATGATGGATAGATGAACTTTTATGATGGATGGATGCACTTTTATGATGGATAGATGTCCTTTTATGATGGATAGATGCACTTTTATGATGGATGGATGCACTTTTATGATGGATAGACGCACTTTTATGATGGATGGATGCACGTTTATGATGGGTAGATGCACGTTTATGATGGATGGATGGATGGATGGATGGATGGATGCATTTTTATGATAGATAGATGCACATTTATGATGGATAGATGCACTTTTATGATACAACCCCAAATCAGAAAAAGTTGGGACAGTATGGAAAACGCAAATAAAAAAAAAAGAAGTGATTTCTAAATTTACTTTGACTTGTATTTCATTGCAGACAATATGAACACTAAATATTTCATGTTTTGTCTGGTCAACTTCATGTCATTTGTAAATATGCATCCTTTCCTGTCATTCAGACCTGCAACACATTTCAAAAAAAGTTGGGACAGGAGCAATTTAGGGCTAGTAATGAGGTAAAATGGTTAAATAATGATGTGATTTGAAACAGGTGATGTCAACAGGTGATTGTAATTATGATTTGCTACAAAAGCAGCATCCAAGAAAGGTCTAATCCTTTAGGAGCAAAGATGGGCCGAGGATCGCCAGTTTGCCAACAAATACGTGAGAAAATTATTGAAATGTTTAAAAACAATGTTCCTCAAAGAAAGATAGGAAGAGATTTGGATATTTCACATTAAACAGTGCATAACATAATTAAAAGATTCAAGGAATCTGGAGGAGTTTCAGTGCGTAAAGGACAAGGGCGCAAGCCTAAGCTGAACAACCGTGATCTCCGATCCCTCAGGCGGCACTGCATCAAGAATCGTCATTCATCTAGAAGCGATATCACCACATGGGCTCAGGACTACTTTGGCAAACCTTTGTCAAGTACTACAATACGTAGTTACATCCACAAATGCCAGTTAAAACTGTACTGTGCCAAAAGGAAGCCCTATGTTAACAGTGTCCAGAAGCGCCGTCGACTTCTCTGGGCTCGGAGGCATCTGGGATGGACCATCACACAGTGGAAACGTGTACTGTGGTCAGATGAATCAGTATTTCAGGTATTTTTTGGGAGGAATGGACGCCGTGTGCTCCGGGCCAAAGAAGAAAAGGATCATCCAGACTGTTACCAGCAACAAGTCCAAAAGCCAGGGTCGGTCATGGTATGGGGTTGTGTCAGTGCCCTTGGCAAAGGTAACTTGCACTTCTGTGAAGGCACCATTAATGCTGAAAAGTACATCAAGATTTTGGAGCATAATATGCTGCCTTCAAGAAGACATCTTTAACAGGGACGTCCATGCATATTTCAACAAGACAATGCAAAACCACATTCTGCACACATTCTGCAGTCCTGGCTGTGGAGGAAGAGGGTACGGGTACTTGACTGGCCTGCCTGCAGTCCCGACCTGTCTCCAATAGAGAATGTGTGGCGCATTTTGAAGCGCAAGCGAAGAGCCCGTACTGTTGCCCACCTTAAGACTTGTTTGCAGGAAGAATGGGACAAAATGACACCTGAAACACTTCATCACTTGGTGTCTTCAGTCCCTAAACGTCTTTTAAGTGTTGTGAAAAGGAATGGCAACATTACAAAGTGGTAAATGCTTTACTGTCCCAACTTTTTTTGAAATGTGTTGCAGGTCTGAATGACAGGAAAGGATGCATATTTACAAATGACATGAAGTTGACCAGACAAAACATGAAATATTTAGTGTTCATATTGTCTGCAATGAAATACAAGTCAAAGTAAATTTAGAAATCACTTCTTTTTGTTTTTATTTCCGTTTTCCATACTGTCCCAACTTTTTCTGATTTGGGGTAGTAGATGGATGCACTTTTATGGACAGAATCAACCATTCACTTCCATTATAAAGCTTAGAAGAGTCAGGACATTTATTAATAAAACTCTATGTTCGTCTGAAAGAAGAATGTCATCTACATCTAGGATGACTTGAGGGGGAGTAAATCATTGGATAATTATTATTTTTGAGTGAACTATCCCTTTAAAGTTGCAAATGAAGATTTTTTTTATGAAATCCTAGCTTTCTCTCCACTGACAGCTACACAACTGCCACTTTGTCGCTTCAAAAAGTTCATAAAGAGATCATAAAACTAATCCATATGAATCAAACCACAACCATCCAATCAATTTCCCATGGACAAAATCAAGCCCGCCCTACATTTGTTCTTGTTTGCGAAGCGTTTCACTCGATATACAGCACAACGGGGAGGAAAACACCAGCGCTGCTTCCCTTTCATATCGACTTTAACTTCATACCTAAGAAGATTTTCGTGAGTCCGGCCGCGAGGTTTGGGTGTGATGTTGATGGTGTGTGTGTGTGTGTGTCTGTGTCTGCAGAGGATTCTGTGTTTGTCATCAGCACGCGCTCAATCCATTACTTTCCTCCCGGGAGGAAGTCTAGTTTCCCGTCTCCCGTCAGCAGTGATCCGTACGGGAAGGTTTAGGGTTTGAACGCTCACTTAATCGCTTTTAGACGCTCAGGCTTGTGTTGCGTTTTTGCTTTGCTGCCATTTTGGGACATCAAACGATCGCCAGCTGGGATTTGAACTAGGAAACCTGGCGCTGCTTTAGCCCAAACACAACATATGATGAGGTTCGGTGATCTGCGCTCCACTGGCGCGTGTTTGCTCTGGGTTAATGGGTCATTTTGCTGGGTGAAACTAAAACACTCGTTTGAGACCCATTATCCTGTTTTCACAAAACTGACAGCCAGCACAAAAAACACTGTCACCACTTCATTCAGGTGTAAACAGTAATACTTTGATAAAGCATGTTCATATAGACCTGTTTTGTAATTGCTGGTCAGTTTTGATTTCATATTTCACATTCATGCATTAGTAAAAATGCTTAGTTTTGTGATCAAAGCTCTGTAGTCTTAAACATATAATGCAATATAATGATGATTGAGAGATGAACAAATAAACCTTCCTCAAAAGCAACATTTAAAATTGCGTCTTGAGATATTTTTCCACATTGCTGCGCTCTTGCGAGCGATTTACATTTATTTCTGATTGCATGAACGCTTGTGGTGTGAACGGCCCCGCTGGTTTTCAACATGTCAGTGATTGAAACATTTGTGTGTGTGTGAAGCTGGTTTAGTAGGGTTTTTTTAGTAGTTCACTATTTTTGTGTTCAGGCTAAATCCAGTAACGTTCAGGGTTATAGTGATGTCAAACAGAAGGTCAAATGTCAGAATGCATGACGATGTCACTTCAGGATCTGATGGTCATCAGATGTCACATTCGACCGCTCCAGACACATCAACACGTCCGCCATCTTGGAACGACTAACGTGATGCTGTTACATCAAAAAATCGCATAGTGCACGTTACTTGTAATGTTTTACTTTACACGTTACATCAAAAAGTAATCTGATTGTGTAATGCATTACTTTACACGTTACATCAAAAAGTAATCTGATTGTGTAATGCGTTACTTTACACGTTACATCAAAAAGTAATCTGATTGTGTAATGTGTTACTTTACACGTTACATCAAAAAGTAATCTGATTGTGTAATGCGTTACTTTACACGTTACATCAAAAAGTAATCTGATTGTGTAATGCGTTACTTTACACGTTACATCAAAAAGTTATCTGATTGTGTAATGCGTTACTTTACTCGTTACATCAAAAAGTAATCTGATTGTGTAATGCGTTACTTTACACATTACATCAAAAAGTTATCTGATTGTGTAATGTGTTACTTTACATGTTACATCAAAAAGTAATCTGATCGTGTAATGCGTTACCTTACACGTTACATCAAAAAGTAATCTGATTGTGTAATGCGTTACTTTACACATTACATCAAAAAGTAATCTGATTGTGTAATGCGTTACTTTACACATTACATCAAAAAGTAATCTGATTGTGTAATGCGTTACTTTACACGTTACATCAAAAAGTAATCTGATTGTGTAATGCGTTACTTTACACGTTACATCAAAAAGTAATCTGATTGTTTAATGCGTTACTTTACACGTTACATCAAAAAGTAATCTGATTGTGTAATGCGTTACTTTACACATTACATCAAAAAGTAATCTGATTGTGTAATGCGTTACTTTACATGTTACATCAAAAAGTAATCTGATTGTGTAATGCGTTACTTTACATGTTTCATCAAAAAGTAATCTGATTACGTAATGCGTTACTTTACTCGTTACATCAAAAAGTAATCTGATTGTGTAATGCGTTACTTTACATGTTACATCAAAAAGTAATCTGATTACGTAATGCGTTTCTTTACTCGTTACATCAAAAAGTAATCTGATTGTGTAATGCGTTACTTTACACGTTACATCAAAAAGTAATCTAATTGTGTAATGCGTTACTTTACACGTTACATCAAAAAGTAATCTGATTGTGTAATGCGTTACTTTACACGTTACATCAAAAAGTAATCTGATTGTGTAATGCGTTACTTTACACGTTACATCAAAAAGTAATCTGAATGTGTAATGCGTTACTTTACATGTTACATCAAAAAGTAATCTGATTGTGTAATGCGTTACTTTACATGTTACATCAAAAAGTAATCTGATTGTGTAATGCGTTACTTTACACGTTACATCAAAAAGTAATCTGATTGTGTAATGCGTTACTTTACACGTTACATCAAAAAGTAATCTGATTACGTAATGCGTTACTTTACTCGTTACATCAAAAAGTAATCTGATTGTGTAATGCGTTACTTTACATGATACATCAAAAAGTAATCTGATTACGTAATGCGTTACTTTACTTGTTACATCAAAAAGTAATCTGATTGTGTAATGCGTTACTTTACACGTTACATCAAAAAGTAATCTGATTGTGTAATGCGTTACTTTACACGTTACTTTACTCGTTACATCAAAAAGTAATCTGATTGTGTAATGCGTTACTTTACACGTTACATCAAAAAGTAATCTGATTGTGTAATGCGTTACTTTACACGTTACATCAAAAAGTAATCTGATTGTGTAATGCGTTACTTTACACGTTACATCAAAAAGTAATCTGATTGTGTAATGCGTTACTTTACACGTTACATCAAAAAGTAATCTGATTGTGTAATGCGTTACTTTACTCGTTATATCAAAAAGTAATCTGATTGTGTAATGCGTTACTTTACACGTTACATCAAAAAGTAATCTGATTGTGTAATGCGTTACTTTACACGTTACTTTACTCGTTACATCAAAAAGTAATCTGATTGTGTAATGCGTTACTTTACACGTTACATCAAAAAGTAATCTGATTGTGTAATGCGTTACTTTACACGTTACATCAAAAAGTAATCTGATTGTGTAATGCGTTACTTTACACGTTACTTTACACGTTACATCAAAAAGTAATCTGATTGTGTAATGCGTTACTTTACACGTTACTTTACACGTTACATCAAAAAGTAATCTGATTGTGTAATGCGTTACTTTACACGTTACATCAAAAAGTAATCTGATTGTGTAATGCGTTACTTTACACGTTACATCAAAAAGTAATCTGATTGTGTAATGCGTTACTTTACATGTAACATCAAAAAGTAATCTGATTGTGTAATGCGTTACTTTACACGTTACATCAAAAAGTAATCTGATTGTGTAATGCGTTACTTTACAACTTACATCAAAAAGTAATCTGATTGTGTAATGCGTTACTTTACACGTTACATCAAAAAGTAATCTGATTGTGTAATGCGTTACTTTACACGTTACATCAAAAAATTATCTGAATGTGTAATGCATTACCTTACACGTTACATCAAAAAGTAATCGGATAGTGTAATGCGTTACTTTACACGTTACACCAAAAGTAATCTGATTGTGTAATGCGTTACTTTACACGTTACATCAAAAAGTAATCCAAATGTGTAATGCGTTACCTTACACGTTACATCAAAAAGTAATCTGATTGTGTAATGCACGTTCTTTACATGTTACATCAAAAAGTAATCTGATTGTGTAATGCGTTACTTTACTCGTTACATCAAAAAGTAATCTGATTGTGTAATGCGTTACTTTACACGTTACATCAAAATGTAATCTGATTGTGTAATGCGTACTTTACTCGTTACATCAAAAAGTAATCTGATTGTGTAATGCGTTACTTTACACATTAAATCAAAAATTAATCTGATTGTGTAATGCGTTACTTTATATGTTACATCAAAAAGTAATCTGATTGTGTAATGCGTTACTTTACACGTTACATCAAAAAGTAATCTGATTGTGTAATGGGTTTCTTTACACGTTACTTTACACGTTACATCAAAAATTAATCTGATTGTGTAATGCGTTACTTTATACGTTACATCAAAAAGTAATCTGATTGTGTAATGCGTTACTTTACACGTTACATCAAAAAGTAATCTGATTGTGTAATGCGTTACTTTACACGTTACATCAAAAAGTAATCTGATTGTGTAATGCGTTACTTTACACGTTACATCAAAAATTAATCTGATTGTGTAATGCGTTACTTTACACGTTACATCAAAATGTAATCTGATTGTGTAATGCGTACTTTACTCGTTACATCAAAAAGTAATCTGATTGTGTAATGCGTTACTTTACACATTAAATCAAAAATTAATCTGATTGTGTAATGCGTTACTTTATATGTTACATCAAAAAGTAATCTGATTGTGTAATGTGTTACTTTACACGTTACATCAAAAAGTAATCTGATTGTGTAATGCGTACTTTACTCGTTACATCAAAAAGTAATCTGATTGTGTAATGCGTTACTTTACACATTAAATCAAAAATTAATCTGATTGTGTAATGCGTTACTTTACACGTTACATCAAAAAGTAATCTGATTGTGTAATGCGTTACTTTATACGTTACATCAAAAAGTAATCTGATTGTGTAATGCGTTACTTTACATGTTACATCAAAAAGTAATCTGATTGTTTAATGCGTTACTTTACACGTTACATCAAAAAGTAATCTGATTGTGTAATGCGTTACTTTACACGTTACATCAAAAATTAATCTGATTGTGTAATGCGTTACTTTATACGTTACATCAAAAAGTAATCTGATTGTGTAATGCGTTACTTTACACATTACATCAAAAATGTATCTGATTGTGTAATGCGTTACTTTATACGTTACATCAAAAAGTAATCTGATTGTGTAATGCGTTACTTTTGTTACATCAAAAAGTAATCTGATTGTGTAATGCCTTACTTTACTTGTTATATAAAAAAAGTAATCTGAAATAATCAAAATCCTGATTACATTATGCACGTTACTTGTAATATTACTCTGCTGATTTTAGATGAGATTGAAAACTCCTGATCGCTAGTTTTTCCACAGTCTTCAAAAACATCAATAGATCAGTGTCGATTTCAGGTTTACTCAGAGAGGAGAGCTACCCTAGAAATGTGTCCATTTTGTGCCGGTTGTACAGATCTTTGATGGAATCATATCCTCGTGTTCTGATATTAAAGAAACACGAAGTTCAACTTGTATCTTTGTCTGCTGGTCGAACGGGAACACACTCGATAGCCGTAATATATAGTTTTCGTGTTTTTTTTTTATTATTGTATTGTTGTGAAATACAAATTTATGTTACAGTATCTCTTCAGTTAAAACAAAAAAATACTGAAAATTTCTGATAAAAAAAAAAAACGTAATTATTCATATTTAAATGAGGAATTAATCGGAGGATTGCCTCTGGCTATGCATAACTTTTGAAGTGTTGAGTCGCTGTCACCTTGTAAATGAACGGACAGATCGGATGGATGATGTCACGCAGTAATGAGTGAAATACAACACCGAGCAGCGCTGGAGATGCGCCGAACCGAGCAAGCCCAGACACATGCGGAGCGCAGAGCCCGGAGCGACTCTGACTCTCTCTCTCTCTCTCTCTCTCTCTCTCTCTCTCTCTCTCTCTCTCTCTCTCTCCCTCCCTCCCTCCCTCCCCCAGTCAGGTTTAATACGGATCTTCTGATCTGCTCTCTCAATAAACTCACTGTATCCCATCGTGACGCTGTGTTCTCAGCAGCGCGCTTGATGTCTGAGATCTGATCCGCGGCGACGTGAAGCTCTCCATGCGCGCGTGCTCGCGGAGACGGACTGTGATGTGGAAGCTGCTGATCAGGCAGGATCTGGTCTCATGAGCCGGTGGTGTCTTCTGCTGTGGAATTCTGTTTTCGCGTTGAAAACTGCTGCTTGGACAAATGCATACAAATGCATTTAGGAGCTCAACGGACAAGGAGTGGACGCGTTTCTCCCACAGCGACAACGTGAGTAACTTTCGACCTCGGGGGGCTTCATGAGACCCGCCGCGCACACCGAGCAGCTTCTGCAGAGCGTTTTAAGCAACGCGTTATAGATACTAAAACTGCGCGTTAACGATACTAAAACGATATGCGTTTATCGGCGTGTTTGCGCAAACCTTTTAAATACAGTTTTGCACCAGTTTGATTTATGACAGACTTGAATATGATCACAAATCAATTGTGATTTTCAGTCTGCTGCTGTATTTTCCATATGTTGATCCAGGGTTAAATTCCTCCTGCTTTTTGGAGCAAATTTGCACCAGATGAGAGGAGGCTCTGTGATTTACTGGCTTATTTGTTTGCCTTTCTCATCTGTAACTGGTGTTCATAAAGTGTAGATTTGGCTGAAGGGACAGTAGAGTGGGTTTGCTGTGCGCTGTTAGTTCAGGTCTCCAAACCGACAACATTCCTCATGGAGATGAGCATTGACCTCTAACATCTGGACAGCCGTTCCTGACTCAATGAAATCCCTGCAAATCCACACATGCACCTGACTGCGATCTCGCTCTTCATAAAGCTCAGATATCACATCAACTATCAATGCCAGTTACACGTTTAGTGGCTTTCGGAAAATGACCAAAATGACTGTCCTGCCATGAACTCGTTCCAAACCTGTAGGACTTTCTGTCTTCTGTGGAAAAAGATGATGTTTTGAAGCGTGGACCTCAGTGTTCAACAGAACGTCACACAGGTTTGGAATGAAGTTCATGTTTGGATGAACTTTGCCTTTCGGGAGGTGTTTCTACCTGACCGGGTTGCTTTGGTCATGGAAAATTTGGAAATGTCTAGAGGTCTATTGAGGGTCTTACTGGAGACGTTTGCATGCTATGTTCAGTATAATTGTTCACGTCTGTTCATGTCTTATCATAGCGGGAACACTCTTGGGAATTCATTGGTCAAAAGGTGTGAGAACCCTGAGCCGATTTGACAACTGAAAATGACTTTCATGAGCTTGAAACCAATGCAATCTGTTTGATTCGGTCATGATAAATTCCATTTTTGTCATTACTGCAGTTCATGCACAGTTTGCATGTGTTAAATGAGTGTTGATGAACATGTTTAATGCATTCATCCTCCAACCTGGAGCCAATTTTTCATTGGTCATAAAGTGTGCAAACCCCGACTTGACAGCTAAAAATGACTTTCATGAGCTTGAAACCAATGCAATCTGTTTGATTTGGTCATAATAAATACCATTTTTGACATTACCGCATTCACTTATTAATGCATAGTCTGCGTTTGTTAAATGAGCGTTCAATCTGGAACCCTTTCATTGGTCATAAAGTGTGCAAATCTTGATTTGACAACTAAAAATGACTCATGAGCTTGAACCCAATATTGGTTGGTTTGATTCAGTCATAAAAATAAATTTTTTGTCATTAACGCAGTCACTTATTCATAAGCGTTGATGAACATGTTTAATGCATTCCTCCTTCAACATGGATCCAATTCATTGGTCATAAAGTGTGCAAATCCTGACTTGACAGCTACAAATGACTTTCATGAGCTTGAAACCAATGCAATCTGTTTGATTCGGTCATAATAAATACTATTTTTGTCTTTATTAATGCATAGTTTGTTAAATGAGTCTTGATACACACGTTTAATGCATTCATTCATCCTCCTATCCGGAACCAATTAATTTGTCAAAAAGTGTGCAAACCTTGATTTGACAACTAAAAGTGACTGTCATGAGCTTGAAACCAATGCAATCTGTTTGATTTAATCATAATAAATACAGTTTTTGTCATTACGGAAGTCACTTATTAATGCATAGTTTGCATTAGATGAGTGTTGATACACGTTTAATGCATTCATCCTTCAACCGGGAACCCTTTCATTGGTCATAAAGTGTGCAAATTCTGATTTGACAGCTACAAATGACTTTCATGAGCTTGAAACCAATGCAATCAGTTTGATTCATTCATAATAAATACCATTTTTGACATTAACAAAGTCACTTATTCATGCATAGTCTGCATTTGTTAAATGAGCGTTCAATCTGGAACCATTTCATTGGGAAAAAAGTGTGCAAACCTTGATTTGACAACTAAAAATGACTCATGAGCGTGAAACCAATGTTGGTTGATTTGATTCAGTCATAAAAATAAAATGTTTGTCATTAACGCAGTCACCTATTCATGAGCGTTGATGCATGGATCCAATTTATTGGTCAAAAAGTTTGCAAACCTTGACTTCACAGCTCAAAATGACTTTATAAGCTTGAAACCAATGCAATCTGTTTGATTCGGTCATAATAAATTGAGTTTTTGACATTACCGCATTCACTTATTAATGCATAGTTTGTGTTAGATGAGTGTTGATACACGTTTAATGCATTCATCCTTCAATCTGGAACCCTTTCATTGGTCATAAAGTGTGTAAACCTTGATTTGACAGCTAAAAATGACTTTCATGAGCTTGAAACCAATGCAATCTGTTTGATTCGGTCATGATAAATACCATTTTTGACATTACCAAAGTCACTTATTAATGCGTAGTTTGCATTTGTTAAATGAGCGTTCAATCTGGAACCCTTTCATGGGGAAAAACGTGTGACTTGAATGCTAGAAATGACTTTCATGAGCTTGAACCCAATGCAATCTGTTTGATTGGGTCATAAACATACCATTAGTATCTTATTCATGCATAGTTTGCATTGTGGAGGTGACTGTTGATGCACGTTTAATGCATTCATTCAGTGTGGATGCACATCCTCCAACCTGGAACCAGATCAGATTGAAGAGTCAGTATTCAGACGTGTTATGCTAGCTCATCTAATTCATGATTTAACCGTACAGTAGACGAGCTGTAGTCATTACTGTGAGTTTAATATTACTGACTTGACTTGAGTTCCACTTGTTCTTGATCCAAGCTTGTGTAGACGGAGTGAGAGAGAGGTCTCTGGCGTTGTTTTGTTGGCCTACGGTTCTCCGTCCTGCTAGAAAGAGCAGTGTGACCAGAACAGCTTCAGTAATGTAGTCGCACTGAGGCTGCAGGTGTGAGAAAGCCACGCCAACAGGAGGAAATACTGGCAGCCGATCAGTGAGCAAACGATCGGGGCTACGCCAGCATCTGCTCTGTATGCTGAGAACACGGCTCTGGCTCTGGCACGGACTGATGCAAGCCCAAATTATGGGAATCAGAGAGATCTGCATTAGCCACACCCTCACGAGCCGATTGGCTGGGGCATTTTTTAGTGACTTTCTGGCTGTTTTGTAAAGTTTAAAGCCCATGCTGTCGCTTGAATTGAAGATAGAAGTGTAGAAGTTTGAGTAAAACGGTAAAGGGGTTGATTTGGATGGATAGATCACGAGGGCCAGTTTGAGATGTTGGCGTCCTGTAAATCATCGGTTTCTGCTTTAACCACATTGACTCTTGTTTAGATTCAGCCTCCTCCGCTGGGTTTTGTTGTCTTTTCTTCCGCTGTGGAATCTCACACCATCCTCTCGAGCGGAGGCAGGTGGCATCCTGCGTTTGCTGTACCGTCCTCTCGGAGAGAACTGTGGGAAAACAAATACCTCTGACCAACCAATCAAATCAGCAGATACAACTAGGGCCAGTTTTATTTCATTCATTTATAATGGTTTTATTCCATTTTAATGATCAAAAAAGATGTCTAATCAATTAATTTCATAAAAAAAAAAAAATTAATTGTAGCAATAATCAAACAATTTATTAAATAATCGAACAATTTATTAAATTGTATTTTGTTTTATGATTTAATACAAATTTATTATAAAAAAAAACTGTGGTAATCAAATGAATGCAGACAACTTTAACAATTTAATTAATCTTTTAAAATTAAATCAAATTATATTTGAACAACACCTTTTAATTTTTGGCAAACAAAGATCAAAGTTTACTATATAAATTAAAACATGGATAAAAAAGTGTGAGAGATTCTTTAAAGACACTGTTTTAATAAACTATAAATATTATAGTTCTAATTACTTTGAGAAGTACATTTTATTTTACGATAGTAATTTATTTTGTCACAATTTCTTCAAGTTAAGCAGAACTTTTATTATGGCGGGTATGGCGGGTATCAAAAATGACATTTTTAGGGCCTTTTGGAATCTGTTTTATTTCCCGCCCAAATTCAATGTTTTCTGGACTCCATTTTATTGTTATTGTAATTTTTTTGAGAAGTCCATTCTACTGTACAATAGTAATATAATATAAGTAGTCAAACTTTTATTTTGGTGGGTTGTAGTGAAGATCTGTGAGCATATTTAAATAGCAGTCTTTAATATTCACAGACACTAGTCCTACTTTTTCATCCAAATTTCGGCAAATTTCCGCGTTATACAGTAAATTCTGTTTTTATGACTGAATTTCGTGATTCCGTCTGCATGTACGCAGATTGAAACATTGATATAAAAACATGTATGTTTCCTGAGAACATTCATCAGATGCTTTTATATAAGTAGCCTACAAATGAGGAACATCACAAGCCGTTCATCACAGAAAATGACCCAGACTTGGGTTTTAAGAGTAATCTAGAGTAGCCGAGAGGTTCAAATGCAGAAAACAGCCACTGTGTTGAAGAGAAAACGCCGTAGATTGAGGTTTAAGGTGTGTTCAGAGGTGTATGCGGACTTCTGTCAGCAGATCAGGTGGAGGCTGGAAGCTCTCAGGGTTAGCGTTAGTCAAATATGATTACTGGGTAGACTTCCCTCAGGCCTGCTTGTTTAAGGGTTATGAGGAAAGTATCTCAACACCGTGACAGGATGAACGATGGTTCCTCTGACTCCACATTCTTCTCTGGGAGGATTATATAACCGACCGTCAGTCCTTTACGAAGGTGATGTTTCTTAAGTCGACTTGTGGCCAGTTTAGCATGTTAAGACTGTCTCAAGAACTAGTCTGACCAACTGCAGTGTAAGGATATCAAGCACCTGTAGAGAGTGTGTTGACAGTCTGTGTAGTTTGATGGTTGAGCTCCAGAAAATTAGGAGGCAGGCGTAATTGATATCCACAGATGTAAAAAAAAAAAAAAAAAAAAAGTTTCCCGCCTTTTTGTTTTTTAAATCTGTAACTGTCAACAGTATTGTCACTGTTCCCGCCTTTTTAAATCTGTAACCGTCAACAGTATTTTCACTGTTCCCGCCTTTTTAAATCTGTAACTGTCAACAGTATTTTCACTGTTCCCGCCTTTTTAAATCTGTAACTGTCAACAATATTTTCACGTTTCCCATCTTAAAAAAATATATATATATAACTGTCAACAGTGTTTTCACTGTTCCTGCCTTTTTGTTTTTTAAATTTGTAACTGTCAACAGTATTTTCACTGTTCCCGCCTTTTTAAATCTGTAACTGTCAACAGTATTGTCTCTCTTCCCGCCTTTTTAAATCTGTAACTGTCGACAATATTTTCACTGTTCCCGCCTTTTTAAATCTGTAACTGTCAACAGTATTGTCACTCTTCCCGCCTTTTTAAATCTGTAACTGTCAACAATATTTTCACTGTTCCCGCCTTTTTGTGTTTTAAATTTGTAACTGTCAACAGTATTGTCACTGTTCCTGCCTTTTTAAATCTGTAACTGTCAAAAGTATTTTCACTGTTCCCGCCTTTTTGTTTTTTAAATCTGTAACTGTCAAAAGTATTTTCCCTGTTCCCGCTTTTTTTTTTTTTTTTTTTAATCTGTAACTGTCAAAAGTATTTTCACTGTTCCTGCCTTTTTGTTTTTTAAATCTGTAACTGTCAACAGTATTTTCACTGTTCCCGCCTTTTTGTTTTTTAAATTTGTAACTGTCAACAGTATTTTCACTGTTCCCGCCTTTTTGTTTTTTAAATCTGTAACTATCAACAGTATTTTCACTGTTCCCGCCTTTTTGTTTTTTTAATCTGTAACTGTCAACAGTATTTTCACTGTTCCCGCCTTTTTGTTTTTTAAATCTGTAACTGTCAACAGTATTTTCACTGTTCCCGCCTTTTTGTTTTTTAAATCTGTAACTGTCAACAGTATTTTCACTGTTCCCGCCTTTTTGTTTTTTAAATCTGTAACTGTCAACAGTATTTTCAGTGCTCCCGCCTTTTTTTTTTTAAATCTGTAACTGTCAACAGTATTTTCAGTGCTCCCGCCTTTTTGTTTTTTAAATCTGTAACTGTCAACAGTATTTTCAGTCACCTCATTATTACCAAACTCTAACACAAAGATTTTTTCTTGACGATATGGTTTTAAACAGAACTGTACTTTAAAGAACTGTAGTATAATTCACTGTTCTGCTGTCCTTACTGAATTAGAACTGCTTTACAAAGAGATGATTGTTGGGAAGATCTACAATATTCATTTTCATCTATTCACTTTCTTATATTAAAAAGTAAAAGCAAGTGTCATTGTTTTGAAAGAAGCAGAGCTGTTAATAGTTGATTTGATGTGCTACACCTGTGGTTTCTCCTGTTCTCTTGTATCTTTAGCGCCACCTTGGGTTGAGCCGTCAAACTGTCCGGTGTCTATTAAACAATAATGATGTGCACTGAGGAATACTGCAATATCCCATAAACACGTGTTTGTTGTTTTCCCCAGGAGAATCCTCGTCCTCCTCCTGTCAGCATGTGCGGCGGTGCTGTCTACAGAAGAGCGTTCCAGTGCTCAAGGTATACGCTCACCTCTTCACCTTCACCTGACCTTTGACCTCTTGACCTCGGCACGGACTCAGTTCTGCCTTTAAAGGGTTAGTTCACCCAAAAATGAAAATTCTGTCATTAATTACTCACCCTCATGTCGTTGGACACCCGTAAGTCCTCCGTTCATATTCGAAACACAAATGAAGATATTTTAGTGTAAAGCTGAGAAAGGCTTCAGATAGGCCTCCATTGGCATTCAGTACATTGACACTTCCAAGATCCATGAAAGGCACTTAAAACGTTGTTACAAAGTCCATCTCACCACAGTGACTCTACAATAATCTTACGATGCGACGACAATAGTTTTTGTGCGCCAAAAAAAATCAAAATAACACCTTTATCCAACTTGTTCTTGTCTTCCGTGTGTGCCTCCACGACGCATGCGCGAGAATATGACGCAGATCCGGCGTTCGGACACATGACCCAGAAGCGATTTATTTACAAGCAGAGGAAGACGCGCGTGTCTAAGCTGTTGAATTCTACATTGATCGTGCTTTAGGTCTCGGCGTAGTTCTCAAAATGGGGCTTAAGTGTGTATTTCATGGATTCCCGAACCCCGGCACTACGTCATATTCTCGCGCATGCGTCGTGGAGGCACACACGGAAGACAAGAACAAGTTGGAAAAAGGTGTTATTTTGATTTTTTTTTGCGCACAAAAACTATTGTCGTCGCATTGTAAGATTATTGTAGAGCCACTGTGGTGAGATGGACTTTGTAACGACGTTTTAAGTGCCTTTTATGGGTCTTGTGAGTGTAAATGTACTGAATGCCAATGGAGGCCTATCTGAAGCCTTTCTCAGCATCAGCTTTACACTAAAATATCTTCATTTGTGTTCCGAATATGAACGGAGGTCTTACGGGTGTCCAACGACATGAGGGTGAGTAATTAATGACAGAATTTTCATTTTTGGGTGAACTAACCCTTTAAAGCTGCAGTGTGTTTTTAGGACTGCGTGAAATGAGTATGTGGATAAACACACGGAGAAAGAGTGATGGAGGAGGAAAGGAGCAAACTCAAAAAACATTTAACAGGCATCAAAAGCCGTGTGTGTGTGTGTGTGTGTGTGTGTGTGTGTGTGTGTGTGTGTGTGTGTGTGTGTGTGTGTGTGTGTGTGTGTTTGTGTGTAATAATGCTTTTATATGAGCTGTAATATATGACTGGCAGAATCATTGCCATCAGTGTGGATTACTGAAGGATTAAGTGCAGACGTTTACATTCATGCTTTTAGCAGATGCTTTTATCAAAGAGAGGAACATACGGAGGCCCTGAAGGGTCATGTGATGGAGAATATGACAAACTTCACCAAGACACTTGTTTGCTTGAAAAAACATTTTCGGTCACTGGGACTCTTTGCGCTCGCTTGAAAAGCACACACACACACACACACACACACACACACACACACACACACACACACACACACACTCACACTCACACTCACACACACACACTCACACATACTCACACACATACACACACACTCACACATGTTGGGTTTTCATGTTTTATGGGGACTTTCCATAGGCGGAATGGTTTTTATACCGTACATACCGTATATTCTATCCCCTTACACTGCCCCTGCCCCTAAACCTACCCATCACACACACACACACACTGCCCCTGCCCCTAAACCTACCCATCACACACACACACACACACACACACACACACACACACACTGCCCCTGCCCCTAAACCTACCCATTACACACACACACACACACACACACTCTCTCTCTCTCTCACACACGCACACACACACACACACACACGCACACACACACACACACACACACACACACACACACACACACACAGATGTAGTTTACACAGCATTTGATCTTGATCTGAAATCATCACTAAAACAAAGATGGTCTGAAGATCAAACGCTCGCTGAGACACAAACCCGAGAGTCTGGCGTCTGTTCAAGCGTACATGAGAAAGGAGAGACTACACATGCTGCTAAAAATAACCCAAACACCGTCGAACAATAGAGGAGATGTTACACAAGCACACATCAATTACGATTGCACAACATCCTGAAGCCTTGAAGTATATCATTAGCAAACGGCTTTACTCTCATTACACTGCACGCCTCGAGAACATTGGGCTGTTTGGAAACGATCGGGTTCGATTCCCAGGGATGAACTTTATTTATGCAATTTATGCTATGAATGCTTCTTTCTGATTGGCTGAATGTTCTACGGTGTGTTCTAAGGCTCTTTTTTGATGGTTTAATCGAACTTAGCCTCCTTGTTAGAGCGTCCGACTCTCATGTTTGTTTTTGTTCCTCATTTTTTACACTATTTACAGATAATTGTTTTGGTATATAATCATATCAATATTTAAAAAGTGGTATTAACATTTTTTTATAAATAGCCTAATTTTCTGCCATATACAATTTAGTAAAATGATCATCTAGCTAACAACAACTTTGTTCTGGTTTCACCTCACTCCAGTCTAAACTAAATGATTTTAGGCTATTTATTTTACTACACATTGTCAACATAAATAAACTGAAAGACTAAAACTAATTCTTACTAACCACTCTTGCTAAATTGTGTAAGCACATCTTATTTCAGAAGTGTTCTGAGTAAATGATTAAACTGATTCGTGAGTTCAGTGTTGGACAGATCAGTTGTTCTAACCAGTCGTTAAAATGATTCGGTTCAAAGGAGACATTTGGTGGCGAATCGGACATTATTAGACACGTTGTGCGCGAATCCCATCTGTTAGAACATCGCGAAAGATGTCAACACACAGAAAACACTTCATAACCGGATAGGATTTGTTTCCTGTTTATTGAAAGTATGGTTTATGTCAGCTGGTCAGAGAAGAGTCAACGTTTTTTGAGCGCAATTCACACCCAACGGTAATTCAAGGAAAAAATGTCCGAATGCGCCACATGCAACATGGATTCGGTCTTCCGACCTTTTGATTTTCATTAACGTAATATGTGAAATATTAGAAAGCTAAGACAGTGCGTATTTTGAAGACAGAGAGTGTGCGCTCTGCTCGTTCTCTCTGTCCCAGTTGACATGCGCCCTATCATAAATCGCAATAACTGATCAAATAAGGCTTTGGGGTACAAAAATTTGTTTTGGCGGCCGTCAAAAAATTTTCAATTCAGGAAAAACCCTGGGTGAGTGTAGCGGAGGTCAGCTAGTAGTTGCTGTGCGAGTAAACCTCACTCCTCTGATCTCAAGAGACGCTCTAGTGACTGACACTAGGGGTTGAAGCCTTTAGCCTCATGCCGGCGGACCCGGGTTCGAGTCCGGCTTGGAGAGGGCGGTACGAACAAGAGGGGTTACACGTAGCATCAGTTCTGGCTGGTCACGTTAGTCAAGCTCGCATCACCTGACTTTCAGCTGATCACGTCTACCTATAGGAATACGACGTCTATCACGGCACACAAATATAAACTCCTTCAGTACTATCAGCGCGGTTCTCCAGAGCTCATTTACCCTCCTCCATCCCCAGCTCCTCTCGTCAGTCAGGATCTGGCATTCTGATTCCACTTGAATTATTAATATTATTGATATCTGCAATACATTATGTTGGTTCTGTTGTGTTTACCCTAAGGGGGGTTATTGCCGGTGTTGGGGGTAACGCATTACAAGTAACTTGAGTTACGTAATAATATTACTTTTTCCAAGTAACTAGTAAAGTAACGCATTACTTTTCAAATTTACAACAAAATATCTAAATTACTTTTTCAAATTAATTTGACTGACAGCTCTCCTGCCCCCATGTTGAGAAAAATAAGTGCAGAGGTGTGTGTGTGTGAACATGATGGTTATTGTAGTTCTAGACTAAATGTGAGATTTTATTTATCTCACTTGCACAATAAAGATTCTGTACTCCTCAAAATGAATAAAATCAGAGTACTATGCAAACCTCCAATAATTAAATGTTAAATAAAACAACTCTTTTTATGCATTTAATCAACCTTTATATTTAATTGACCAATGTCTTGCTGCTGACCTTTGATGATGAAAATTACTAGATTTTTCGTTTTTATTGGTAAAACTTTTTTCTCCTGCATCCTATTCTCCCGTTATCCAGAGCTGCGCCCTCTACTGTTCATGCGGGAATCTGCATTTTTACCTCAGCCTGGGGCTTATTATTTACATTTTGGTATGAAGAGGTCTTTACCGTTGCACAGAAATATAACTTTTTTTTTATAAACAAAAACAAAAACAAGCCCAGCCCAGGTGAGAAAAAGTAACGCAAAAGTAACGTAACGCATTACTTTTCTCAATTAGTTACTTTTTAAGGGAGTAACGCAATATTGTAATGCATTACTTTTCAAAGTAACTTTCCCCAACACTGGTTATTGCTGCTCTCCCTGCTCTTATCCATGCGCTAGTGGTCCTTACAGAAATAAACTATTGGCTGTTCGATGATCTATTTGAACCACCAAATAGGTGAAAGTTCACTGGGTCGCCCATGTGTAACCAGTCAGAAACATGGCTGGCTGAGCTTTGAAGTCTAATTCTCATTTTTTCGTGGTTGTTTAAGATCCCGTCTGTTTTTAAAACCACCATGAGTCAGTCCACAAAGAGTTTCGAGGCACTGCAACGGCCAAACTAGTGTTCATTTAATCAGCTGTTTAATTCAGTCTTAGTCCTGTGTCAAATGTGCTTTCTAGTAGGGGTGTAACGATTCATTTTAACAACGATTCGATTCGTATCACGATTTGAGGTTGTCGATACGATTCAAGGACGATATTGGTTCATTTAGAACGATACGATCCGAAACGATTCAGTGACTTGAAATCGATTCAGTAACTTTTTAGCCAAAAATTGTGTGACTGAAATAAATATCTGGATACTGGTCAGTGCAGGTGAAGTTTACTAGATTCCTGTTGTTTCTTGTAAGGGAATCAGGTATCAATTAATTATGGATATAAAAAAACAAGTAAACAACAATTAATGGCAAATGCATTCAAATTTTATTTGAATAAAGTGCAACTAACAGTTTAGGTTGAATTAACAGGAAGTTAAACTTTTCTGCTCTCGTTTTCAATTTTCAATACATTTTCAATAAAAGCACAGTAAGTGCAAACAACATTTCAACAGTAGGTTAACCTGCTACTTCTGCTTTTGTTTTCCAACATAAAAATATTACAACATTAATATCAAAAATAAAGTGCAACTAACTACTCTTCAGGTTTAATTAATAGTAGGTTTACCTGCTACTTTTGCTGTTGTGTTTCAACATTAAAATAATACAAATACAATATGAATATCAAAAATAAAGTGCAACCAACATTTCTTCAGGTTGAATAAACTTGCTGAACCTGCTACTACTCTCAGTTTAATAAACAAACAATATTTAACAAAAGATAAAATGTAACCAACTACTCTTCAATGACTCTACAGATTTCTTTTTCAAAAATATCAACATGATCTGACCGCAGAACACTTCTCTGTGCGTTCACTATGTGGCCAGCAGTGCTAAAAACTCGCTCTGCTGGCACACTGGTGTCAGGAATGCACAGGTAACATTTAGCAAGGGTTGAAAGTACAGGTAACGTTAGCTCTTTCTCCTGGTGGCTTGATAATTTCTCGCACGTTGGCTTCTCCTCTGCCATCCGCCATGCTATGTTTTGTTTTCTTAGCGCTGCAGCTGGTGCGAGGCGATGATGTCACAGATAGGCAGACTGAATCGAGTAACGTTTAACGCCTTTATCATTAAAAGTGCTAAGAAAAAATATCCATATAAAGTCTGACGTGCTTAAATCCAATGCGTTATTTCCTATGATCGATACAATCGATTGATTACCTTTTAAAACGATGTTAGATCGATATATGTCGTCCGGAAGGCCAACTTGCCGAGCACAGATCGATGTAGTTAGATCATAGGAAAATAAATCGATACATCGATGTAGTAGATGAATCGTTACACCCCTACTTTCTAGTTTTTATCATATAGTCAACCATGTCCTGTTTTTGTGTAGTCTTAGTTTAGTTTGCTTTTATTTGTCCTCAAAAGGAAATTTGTTTTCACCGTAGATGCGTACATAACATCACAACACACAACATTGTAAATGATCAACTTATTAATGCAATCAGAACGATTACAGACAAAAAAACACACTGATAGCCACGACACAACGAAATCAAGCCACGACACAATAAAATCAAGCCATGACACAACGAAATCAAGCCACGACACAATAAAATCAAGCCATGACACAACGAAATCAAGCCACAACACAACGAAATCAAGCCACGACACAACAAAATCAAGCCACGATACAACGAAATCAAGCCACAACACAACAAAATCAAGCTGTGACACAACGAAATCAAGCCATGACACAACAAAATCAAGCCGTGACACAACGAAATAAAGCCATGACACAACGAAATCAAGCCACGACACAATGAAATCAAGCCATGACACAACGAAATCAAGCCATGACACAACGAAATCAAGCCACAACACAACGAAATCAAGCCACGACACAACAAAATCAAGCCACGACACAACGAAATCAAGCCACAACACAACAAAATCAAGCCGTGACACAACGAAATCAAGCCATGACACAACAAAATCAAGCCGTGACACAACGAAATCAAGCCATGACACAACGAAATCAAGCCACAACACAACGACATCAAGCCATGACACATGGCTTGTGAACTTATGTTTGCTTTTTAAATTTCGTTGTGTTGTGCACTACTGGGCCACCGTAATAAACAGACTGGTCAAAGACTGGTTTCCGATGTATTTAAAGCTTGTATAGCTACAGGAACAAAACTCTTATTATACCTGGTCTTCCTACACATGGGTAGGCCAGAAGGGAATTACATTTACATTTACATTTATTTACATTTATGCATTTGGCAGACGCTTTTATCCAAAGCGACTTACAGAATTAAATATTTATAAAGTGGGTGTTCTGGGTTATTCAGGATTTGATGTGCCTTCCGGAGTGTAAATGTAGAGACACTATCTAATAGATTAGGGG
The DNA here is from genome assembly GCA_033150135.1 of Gobio occitaniae. NCBI lineage: Eukaryota > Metazoa > Chordata > Actinopteri > Cypriniformes > Gobionidae > Gobio > Gobio occitaniae. The sequence continues at coordinate 33,488 of JARQWZ010007258.1, forward strand.
TAGGAATACCAATAACTTTACTTGCTTAATTGGGTATCAAGGTTTAGTCGACTAAATGTCTGAGCATTTTAGTCTAGTTTAGTCTAGTTTAGCACAAATCAAGAGAATGTCGACCCATACGCATGGTTTATTTTACCTTGTTGCCTTTTCCTTGTCATCTGTTTAAGCCTAGGCTGAAGAAATTTGTTCAGACTAAAACAGAAAGTCTGGATTAGTAATGAAAGTGCCTCGGAGATCTCTCCATGGACATTCTCAAACCATGTAAAAGCTTGTCTGTGTTTGCTGACAGGAGGATAGACGTTCCTGCTCACTTGATCTCAAAAACAGACTCGCTGTATTTCCTTAAGGATGTGCTCCGCTGCCCTCAGGCTATTTAACTTTATGATGCATTTAAAAGGTGAAGTGTGTAATTTTGTCTATGTTAAAATGCTTCTCTACTTGCGTAGTATGCATAGACAGGAAAAAAATGCATAGACAGCAAGTCAGACATTTGTAGGTTGATTCTCCTGAAAAGTGTAAAACTGATATTCTGTTGTGCTAAAACAATTTTTAGCTAACTTTACTTAATGTCTTAACTTAACTCTAGTAATCTGCACTGTTCACATATTATTCCTTGTTTACTCAGAAAACCCAAGGTTGGTTTGGGTGCCATTTTGTCACCAAAAAAACCCCAGCTCGCCATTATGGGGATCAGTGTTCCCTTTGGTTGGGCACTTGGAACTTCATTCATTTATTGTAATTCTCTTCCTATTGATGCAGCGATGCAATCACAGTTATTTGGTTTCAAAGCAGGAAAAGAAAAACATAGGTTGCTTTGAAAAGTTGACCAAGCTTCTGACTGAATAATTAACTTTAGTCAGAAATTAGGTCACCTTTTAAAAGCAACCTATGTAATATTTCCCTTTAATGATCGTTTACAATTGTATTGCTAACACTTACGTCATAAACACCTTGTGAAACTTTTAATTTGTAACAATATCTTGCAGTTGATCATGTTTGAGTCACACATACAACATTCAGCATCAAAACACAACAATGGTAACATCAATAGTATCTAGAGTAAAAAGAGTAAATCTAAAGTAAAAGATCAAGTACTCTAGTTATTTTTTAGTTACTAGAACTCTTGTGTAAACTATACTAACAAAGCATTTGTCATTACAACATACTATTACTATTTCACTTTACTTTTTTTTAAGGCAATCAGTTTGCATGTTTGTTCTTTTAAGTAAGTCTAACTAATTAGATTTTACAGTGTATTAAACATTGTTTGGTTTGCATGAGCGTCCCAACCAAGCCTGCCACATAAGTCCTGAAAACTGAAGCCAACGCGTCTCGATCGCCCTCAGGTGACTGGAAGCAGTATAGCTCATAATATAGCTCTTGATATCAGGGCTCATCTTTCAGGCACTCATGACTGCGCAGACTCGAGACCAAGATGTCAGCGCCATATTTGAACACTGGCGGCTTCAATTACGTCAATGGAAGAGAGTGAATGCGCGTCGTCCATCTTTTTATATAGTCTATGGTCCCAACCAGCCCTACACAGCAGCATTGATTGCACCAATGAGTTTTAGTCTTGCTTTTTTTTTTTTTTAGCAATTCTGTGACTCTAGTGGTGCAGAATTGGCAAAATTTACATTTATATCCAAAGTGGGGTTAGACAAGGCGGTCACCTTTTAAAGTTGGGTGCAAATGGGAATGTCTGGGTTAGAAGTAAGCATTTAGCTGTATTTGCACATTAAACTGTGATACAAGAAAGTTTTCTTACATCATGTGTGATTAGGGTTGCAAAGGGGCGGAACATTACTGGGAACGTTCCAGAAACTTTCCAAAATTTTTCCAAAAATTTCCAAAAATCTGGATAGTTTCTGGAAACTTTGCAACTCTATGTGTGATACCTTAAAATTGAGTCTAAACCAGGACTGTGGAGGGCCTGTGTCCTGCAGACTTTAGTTCTAATCCTAACCTTGTTCCGGAGTGTTAGGTAAGGGTTGGAACACAAGTCTGCAGGACACTGGCTATCCAGGACTGGAACTGAAGAGCCCTTGTCTAAGATAATCAGAAAATACAAGGAATTAATTCCTCAAAAAACATCCTTTCTCCTCTCCCTACCCACTCAGATGTGCACAGACTAATAACACATGACAGAAGAAGAGAGAATGGTCTACACAGAAAGAGAAAGGGAGAAAAAAGATGTGTGGTTTGAGACCCCACCTTCCTCTCATTCTCTCGTTCCTCTCTCTTCATCTGGACCACAGATGCTATGACTATGCAAGGGCTCATGGGTAACTTGTGATATCATGGATGTCAAAGCACATATTCATACCATTTGTGTGGTTTCTTATTATGGATGCCCTCAAAGTCAGACATTGTGTTATGGTGACTGCCAATCAAATTAAATAATTTAATAGATTTAGATTAAATCCGTGGCCTGGAGGTTAGTGCGTGGAGTAGTCGCTAATCCTTTAGGTTAGAGGTTTCAACAAGCTTGGGACACTGTATCATCATGTTAAAACCACCTGAATGCCCTGGAAAAACCAACCACACAACAACCTAGCCTTATATGTATTTCTTGTGGTGCCCACCCTGTTGAAAAAAACAGCTGGTTAGGTATGTTTTGAAGCATGGCAGCTGGTTCGAGCTGGTTTATGCTGGTCTTTAGTTGGTCATGAGCTGGTTATAAGCTGGTCCTTGCACTTGACCAGCTAAGGACCATCTTAAACCAGCTGCCATGCTTCAAAACATACCTAACCAGCATATACTGTTTTTTTCAACAAGGCAGCAAGCAAGACATCTAATAGCCGTCCAAACACAGCCCTGACGTCTAGGCTAAAACAAGGCAAAATTTGGGTTGTCAGTGAAAATTAAAGAATAGACTAGTCATCTTAAACATAAACATGTCAAAGAAATGAAACCAAACACCTTGTAATCACTATTGGCTTTGCTTATGTAAATGTAAATGTAAATGCTTACATGAATGAATATCACATATCTCGTAAGTTGTTTTGCCAAAAATGACATGCAACCAAAGGTTATTTTGGCTAGAAGTGGGTTACTCATAGCTGGACTATATCGGGTCTATAGTTGGGCTCATGGGTAATTTGGGGTATCATGGATGTCAAAGGACATATTTATACCATTTGTGTGGTTTGTATTATGGATGCCCTCAAAGTCAGACATTGTGTTATGGTAAACTAGCCTTATATGTATTTCTAGTTGTTTTAAAGCATGGCAGCTGGTTTGAGCTGGTTTATGCTGGTCTTTAGTTGGTCATGAGCTGGTTTATGCTGGTCTTTAGTTGGTCATGAGCTGGTTTATGCTGGTCTTTAGTTGGTCATGAGCTGGTTATAAGCTGGTCCTGAGCTGGAGCTAGTTTCTTAGGCCCAGCACTTGACCAGATAAGGACCAGCTAAGGACCAGCTTAAACCAGCTGCCATGCTTCAAAACATACCTAACCAGCATATACTGTTTTTTTCAACAGGGCAGCAATCAAGACGTCTAATAGCCGTCCAAACACAGCCCCGACGTCTTGGCTAAAACAAGGCAAAATTTGGGTTGTCAGTGAACATTTAATAGTTGTTTAACCATAGCCCAAGAATAGACTAGTCTTCTAAAACCTGAACATGTCAAAGACACCTTGTAATCACTGTTGTCTTTGCTTACATGAATAAATATCACACATCTCGTAAGTTGTTTTGGCAAAACTTTCCTGTTGCTCAAACAGTAGAGCGTGGTGCTAGCAAGGTCATGGTTTTGATTCCCTGGGAAAGCAAGAACTGATTAAATGTAAAATGTGTACCTTGAATGCAATGTAAGTCGCTTTGGATAAAAGTGTCTGCCAAATGCATAAATGTAAATGTAAATGCAAAAACGAAATGTAACCAAAGGTTATTATGGCTAGAAATGGGTTACTCATAGCCGGACTATACCGGGTCTATAGTTAACCGAGACAGTGAAATGACGGCTATTGCTAGCTGGGTGTCTACCTTGCCAAACCGTGTTTACCCTATTGCTTACAACTGTCTCTCTCTTTCTCTCAAGGTGTAGATCTTATTCATCAGCTGGGCCTTTCCGGACACAGAGACATACACTCTTCTGGGACAGCTTACCTCACCTCCCTTGCTTCATCTCTCTCCATCCTGCCCCCTGGTGTTGGGGTTATCCTCGGACGGGATGCCCTCATTGAGGCCCCATCGTTGGGCCTGCTCCCCGCAGGCGTGGAGGAGGAGTTTTCCATCATAGTTAGTTTAAGCTCCTGGCGAGCGAACAATGCCTTTCTTTTTAGTATGCGTGACGACAGGGACAGACTGCAGTTCGGCTTGCAGCTCCTGCCGGGCAGGGTAGTGGTTTACACAGGCGAGAAAGCATCTGTCTACTTCAAGTACGATGTGCAAGATGGACAGTGGCACTCGTTCTCCGTGGGGGTTCGGCCACGCTCTGTATCCCTCTATGCACGATGTGGGGCTGTGCAGTACGATGAGGAAACGCTGACACGTCCGCAGACGTTGGGCTCTGAAGGCCGCCTCTCTGTGGGACGGATGGACTCCAGGGCGGTGCAGTTTGAAGGAGCGTTGTGCCAGCTGGATATCTACCCCTCTGCCCAAGCTGCGGCACACTACTGCGACTATGTTAAAAAACAGTGCAGACTGTCCGACACCTTCCGATCTCTGTCAGCGTCTCACTTCCCATCAGTTTCACCTTCCCCAAAGTTCCACCGATTTATCCCAACTCTTGCTGATCACTCCACTACGGCCACCAACTCTATTCCCACAGAACTTTTGGACCAGCTTTCAACCACAAGCCCACCGATATTTCGCTCCAGCACACCTAGTCTAATGAAACCATCTCCAAGACCCGTCAATAAGATGCAATCCATGGCCTTTACTCCGGAGACTACCACAAGCAACCCTGCCGGTGAAAATGACACTGAGAATAAGCCATTTCTCAAGAAGCCAAGAGCGACTCGGGCCACCCCAGATTTGATCACCATCGTCAAGCAGAGCCGTTTGAAAGAGGCCTTTAGGAATGAGGGTAGATCCCAGCAATCTAACAAGGAGCTTCTGCAGACCAAGCTTAAAGTAAACAGCACCATCTTGTACCGTGAAGAGAGCAGTTATAACCTAGTGGACCAATCCGAGGAGCAGGTCCAGGAGGGGACGCACGACCCAGGATACTCTGAGGGTTATGGATATGACTATGGTTTCGAAGAAGACGAATATTTCTATGACTATGATGGATTTGTTGGTCCTAAAGGAGAACCGGGTCCTCCAGTAAGTACTCTCTGATTATCTTTCTCATGTATTTGAATGACTTCCATACTCTTTAGAGTGCAGAATCAAGTCGCTGCAAGCCAGAGCAAAGCTTTACTTAAGAATTTATCCAAATTACAATGCATAAGAGTTCAAGCTAATTTATGGGTTTTCCTTTTTGTAGAATAAAAAGCTCTTTAAGAGAGCATGCATTTGGCTGTGTTTCTGCGAGCCATATTTGATCAGGAGTCTACTGGGCAAGAGAACAAGTAAATTATTTGTCAGTGACAGGTAGTGATTTAGAAGCGAGATGATAGTTTGTTTTTGTCCTCCCGGACTTACAGGTGGTTATAATAGCATGTTTCAAGTTGCCGGCGTTTGCCCATGCTGTAATTTGACTGATGTGCTAATTTACACCTCTATTTGTAATGGGGTTTGCATCACCAAGCAACAAGATAACCAGGTGATGTCAAAACACTCATAATGTTCATGAAAGGGTAATGTAATTCTGCTTTCAAAGTCATGTCGGAATAATCATGCTTATGAGATGAGTGCACACGAATGCCACCACAATGTTGTAATTAGTAGCGGGGAAACTCTGGGTTTTCTTTCCGAGCCGGAGGCGTATCATTGATAGACGTCAAGATAAGCTGTATTGGTGAATGTTGATGGTACAATTTAGTTTAGATAAAACTTGCTTGAAAATGCTACATATTCTAAGGGCCTATCTCCCATTTGTGTCAGCATCCAAATGATGAAATATATAGATTATCCCTTGGTTTGCATCACCCGTCAAGGCTATTTTGGCTCTAGTGTAATGCTTCCTATCTTTGTTAGGTAGGGAAAAGGGTAAAGTAATTGACATTTTCCATAGTGTCCCTAGAAGACTTTAACCACTTCAGCTCTGTACCTCCCCACCCGACCTACCCGTGGGTCCAATATTGCATCATCATAATCATTTTTAAAAATGTATAAGTTGTGCAGCACAAAACTAGACATATATGGTATCGTTTGAAAGATTAGAACCTCAGCTTTCTTGATAA
>JARQWZ010007259.1:0-39757 GCA_033150135.1 Gobio occitaniae
TGGGTGAGTTTAAGGGTAAAGTTAGGACAGGTGTGGTGGTATGGGTGAGTTTAAGGGTAAAGTTAGGGACAGGTGTGGTGGTATGGGTGAGTTTAAGGGTAAAGTTAGGGACAGGTGTGGTGGTATGGGTAAGTTTAAGGGTAGAGTTAGGGACAGGTGTGGTGGTGTGGGTGAGTTTAAGGGTAGAGTTAGGGACAGTTGTGGTGGTGTGGGTGAGTTTAAGGGTAAAGTTAGGGACAGGTGTGGTGGTATGGGTGAGTTTAAGGGTAAAGTTAGGGACAGGTGTGGTGGTATGGGTGAGTTTAAGGGTAAAGTTAGGGACAGGTGTGGTGGTATGGGTGAGTTTAAGGGTAAAGTTAGGGACAGGTGTGGTGGTATGGGTAAGTTTAAGGGTAGAGTTAGGGACAGGTGTGGTGGTGTGGGTGAGTTTAAGGGTAAAGTTAGGGACAGGTGTGGTGGTATGGGTGAGTTTAAGGGTAAAGTTAGGGACAGGTGTGGTGGTGTGGGTAAGTTTAAGGGTAAAGTTAGGGACAGGTGTGGTGGTATGGGTGAGTTTAAGGGTAAAGTTAGGGACAGGTGTGGTGGTATGGGTGAGTTTAAGGGTAAAGTTAGGGACAGGTGTGGTGGTATGGGTAAGTTTAAGGGTAGAGTTAGGGACAGGTGTGGTGGTGTGGGTGAGTTTAAGGGTAGAGTTAGGGACAGGTGTGGTGGTGTGGGTGAGTTTAAGGGTAAAGTTAGGGACAGGTGTGGTGGTATGGGTGAGTTTAAGGGTAAAGTTAGGGACAGGTGTGGTGGTATGGGTGAGTTTAAGGGTAAAGTTAGGGACAGGTGTGGTGGTATGGGTGAGTTTAAGGGTAAAGTTAGGGACAGGTGTGGTGGTATGGGTGAGTTTAAGGGTAGAGTTAGGGACAGGTGTGGTGGTGTGGGTGAGTTTAAGGGTAAAGTTAGGGACAGGTGTGGTGGTGTGGGTGAGTTTAAGGGTAAAGTTAGGGACAGGTGTGGTGGTGTGGGTGAGTTTAAGGGTAAAGTTAGGGACAGGTGTGGTGGTATGGGTGAGTTTAAGGGTAAAGTTAGGGACAGGTGTGGTGGTGTGGGTGAGTTTAAGGGTAAAGTTAGGGACAGGTGTGGTGGTATGGGTGAGTTTAAGGGTAAAGTTAGGGACAGGTGTGGTGGTGTGGGTGAGTTTAAGGGTAGAGTTAGGGACAGGTGTGGTGGTGTGGGTGAGTTTAAGGGTAGAGTTAGGGACAGGTGTGGTGGTGTGGGTGAGTTTAATGGTAAAGTTAGGGACAGGTGTGGTGGTGTGGGTGAGTTTAAGGGTAAAGTTAGGGACAGGTGTGGTGGTATGGGTGAGTTTAAGGGTAGAGTTAGGGACAGGTGTGGTGGAATGGGTGAGTTTAAGGGTAAAGTTAGGGACAGGTGTGGTGGAATGGGTGAGTTTAAGGGTAAAGTTAGGGACAGGTGTGGTGGTATGGGTGAGTTTAAGGGTAAAGTTAGGGACAGGTGTGGTGGTGTGGGTAAGTTTAAGGGTAAAGTTAGGGACAGGTGTGGTGGTGTGGGTAAGTTTAAGGGTAGAGTTAGGGACAGGTGTGGTGGTGTGGGCAAGTTTAAGGGTAAAGTTAGGGACAGGTGTGGTGGTGTGGGCAAGTTTAAGGGTAAAGTTAGGGACAGGTGTGGTGGTGTGGGTAAGTTTAAGGGTAAAGTTAGGGACAGGTGTGGTGGTGTGGGTGAGTTTAAGGGTAAAGTTAGGGACAGGTGTGGTGGTATGGGTAAGTTTAAGGGTAAAGTTAGGGACAGGTGTGGTGGTATGGGTAAGTTTAAGGATAAAGTTAGGGACAGGTGTGGTGGTATGGGTAAGTTTAAGGGTAAAGTTAGGGACAGGTGTGGTGGTATGGGTGAGTTTAAGGGTAGAGTTAGGGACAGGTGTGGTGGTGTGGGTGAGTTTAAGGGTAGAGTTAGGGACAGGTGTGGTGGTGTGGGTGAGTTTAAGGGTAAAGTTAGGGACAGGTGTGGTGGTATGGGTGAGTTTAAGGGTAAAGTTATGGACAGGTGTGGTGGTATGGGTGAGTTTAAGGGTAAAGTTAGGGACAGGTGTGGTGGTATGGGTGAGTTTAAGGGTAAAGTTAGGGACAGGTGTGGTGGTATGGGTAAGTTTAAGGGTAGAGTTAGGGACAGGTGTGGTGGTGTGGGTGAGTTTAAGGGTAAAGTTAGGGACAGGTGTGGTGGAATGGGTGAGTTTAAGGGTAAAGTTAGGGACAGGTGTGTTGGTGTGGGTGAGTTTAAGGGTAAAGTTAGGGACAGGTGTGGTGGTGTGGGTGAGTTTAAGGGTAAAGTTAGGGACAGGTGTGGTGGTGTGGGTGAGTTTAAGGGTAAAGTTAGGGACAGGTGTGGTGGTATGGGTGAGTTTAAGGGTAAAGTTAGGGACAGGTGTGGTGGTGTGGGTGAGTTTAAGGGTAGAGTTAGGGACAGGTGTGGTGGTGTGGGTGAGTTTAAGGGTAAAGTTAGGGACAGGTGTGGTGGTATGGGTGAGTTTAAGGGTAAAGTTAGGGACAGGTGTGGTGGTATGGGTGAGTTTAAGGGTAGAGTTAGGGACAGGTGTGGTGGTGTGGGTGAGTTTAAGGGTAAAGTTAGGGACAGGTGTGGTGGTGTGGGTAAGTTTAAGGGTAAAGTTAGGGACAGGTGTGGTGGTGTGGGTAAGTTTAAGGGTAAAGTTAGGGGCAGGTGTGGTGGAATGGGTGAGTTTAAGGGTAAAGTTAGGGACAGGTGTGGTGGTATGGGTGAGTTTAAGGGTAAAGTTAGGGACAGGTGTGGTGGTATGGGTAAGTTTAAGGGTAAAGTTAGGGACAGGTGTGGTGGTATGGGTAAGTTTAAGGGTAGAGTTAGGGACAGGTGTGGTGGTGTGGGCAAGTTTAAGGGTAAAGTTAGGGACAGGTGTGGTGGTGTGGGCAAGTTTAAGGGTAAAGTTAGGGACAGGTGTGGTGGTGTGGGTGAGTTTAAGGGTAAAGTTAGGGACAGGTGTGGTGGTGTGGGTGAGTTTAAGGGTAAAGTTAGGGACAGGTGTGGTGGTATGGGTAAGTTTAAGGGTAAAGTTAGGGACAGGTGTGGTGGTATGGGTAAGTTTAAGGATAAAGTTAGGGACAGGTGTGGTGGTATGGGTAAGTTTAAGGGTAAAGTTAGGGACAGGTGTGGTGGTATGGGTGAGTTTAAGGGTAGAGTTAGGGACAGGTGTGGTGGTGTGGGTGAGTTTAAGGGTAGAGTTAGGGACAGGTGTGGTGGTGTGGGTGAGTTTAAGGGTAAAGTTAGGGACAGGTGTGGTGGTATGGGTGAGTTTAAGGGTAAAGTTATGGACAGGTGTGGTGGTATGGGTGAGTTTAAGGGTAAAGTTAGGGACAGGTGTGGTGGTATGGGTGAGTTTAAGGGTAAAGTTAGGGACAGGTGTGGTGGTATGGGTAAGTTTAAGGGTAGAGTTAGGGACAGGTGTGGTGGTGTGGGTGAGTTTAAGGGTAAAGTTAGGGACAGGTGTGGTGGAATGGGTGAGTTTAAGGGTAAAGTTAGGGGACAGGTGTGGTGGTGTGGGTGAGTTTAAGGGTAAAGTTAGGGACAGGTGTGGTGGTATGGGTGAGTTTAAGGGTAAAGTTAGGGACAGGTGTGGTGGTGTGGGTGAGTTTAAGGGTAAAGTTAGGGACAGGTGTGGTGGTATGGGTGAGTTTAAGGGTAAAGTTAGGGACAGGTGTGGTGGTGTGGGTAAGTTTAAGGGTAGAGTTAGGGACAGGTGTGGTGGTGTGGGTGAGTTTAAGGGTAAAGTTAGGGACAGGTGTGGTGGTATGGGTGAGTTTAAGGGTAAAGTTAGGGACAGGTGTGGTGGTATGGGTGAGTTTAAGGGTAGAGTTAGGGACAGGTGTGGTGGTGTGGGTGAGTTTAAGGGTAAAGTTAGGGACAGGTGTGGTGGTGTGGGTAAGTTTAAGGGTAAAGTTAGGGACAGGTGTGGTGGTGTGGGTAAGTTTAAGGGTAAAGTTAGGGGCAGGTGTGGTGGAATGGGTGAGTTTAAGGGTAAAGTTAGGGACAGGTGTGGTGGTATGGGTGAGTTTAAGGGTAAAGTTAGGGACAGGTGTGGTGGTATGGGTAAGTTTAAGGGTAAAGTTAGGGACAGGTGTGGTGGTATGGGTAAGTTTAAGGGTAGAGTTAGGGACAGGTGTGGTGGTGTGGGCAAGTTTAAGGGTAAAGTTAGGGACAGGTGTGGTGGTGTGGGCAAGTTTAAGGGTAAAGTTAGGGACAGGTGTGGTGGTGTGGGTAAGTTTAAGGGTAAAGTTAGGGACAGGTGTGGTGGTGTGGGTGAGTTTAAGGGTAAAGTTAGGGACAGGTGTGGTGGTATGGGTAAGTTTAAGGGTAAAGTTAGGGACAGGTGTGGTGGTATGGGTAAGTTTAAGGGTAAAGTTAGGGACAGGTGTGGTGGTATGGGTAAGTTTAAGGATAAAGTTAGGGACAGGTGTGGTGGTATGGGTAAGTTTAAGGGTAAAGTTAGGGACAGGTGTGGTGGTATGGGTAAGTTTAAGGGTAGAGTTAGGGACAGGTGTGGTGGTGTGGGTAAGTTTAAGGCTAAAGTTAGGGACAGGTGTGGTGGTATGGGTAAGTTTAAGGGTAGAGTTAGGAAAAGGTGTGGTGGTATGAGTAAGTTTAAGGGTAAAGTTTGGGACAGGTGTGGTGGTGTGGGTAAGTTTAAGGGTAAAGTTAGGGACAGGTGTGGTGGTGTGGGTAAGTTTAAGGGTAAAGTTAGGGACAGGTGTGGTGGTGTGGGTAAGTTTAAGGGTAAAGTTATAGGGACAGGTGTGCTGGTATGGGTAAGTTTAAGGGTAAAGTTAGGGACAGGTGTGGTGGTATGGGTAAGTTTAAGGGTAAAGTTAGGGACAGGTGTGGTGGTGTGGGTAAGTTTAAGGGTAAAGTTAGGGACAGGTGTGGTGGTGTGTGTAAGTTTAAGGGTAAAGTTATAGGGACAGGTGTGCTGGTATGGGTAAGTTTAAGGGTAAAGTTAGGGACAGGTGTGGTGGTATGGGTAAGTTTAAGGGTAAAGTTAGGGACAGGTGTGGTGGTGTGGGTAAGTTTAAGGGTAAAGTTAGGGACAGGTGTGGTGGTATGGGTAAGTGTAAGGGTAAAGTTAGGGACAGGTGTAGTGGTATGGGTAAGTTTAAGGGTAAAGTTAGGGACAGGTGTGGGTGAGTTTAAGGGTAAAGTTAGGGACAGGTGTGGTGGTATGGGTAAGTTTAAGGGTAAAGTTAGGGACAGGTGTGGGTAAGTTTAAGGGTAAAGTTAGGGACAGGTGTGGTGGTATGGGTAAGTTTAAGGGTAAAGTTAGGGACATGTGTGGTGGTATGGGTGAGTTTAAGGGTAAAGTTAGGGACAGGTGTAGTGGTATGGGTAAGTTTAAGGGTAAAGTTAGGGACAGGTGTGGGTAAGTTCAAGGGTAAAGTTAGGGACAGGTGTGGTGGTATGGGTAAGTTTAAGGGTAAAGTTAGGGACAGGTGTGGTGGTATGGGTAAGTTTAAGGGTAAAGTTAGGGACAGGTGTAGTGGTATGGGTAAGTTTAAGGGTAAAGTTAGGGACATGTGTGGTGGTATGGGTGAGTTTAAGGGTAAAGTTAGGGACAGGTGTAGTGGTATGGGTAAGTTTAAGGGTAAAGTTAGGGACAGGTGTAGTGGTATGGGTAAGTTTAAGGGTAAAGTTAGGGACAGGTGTAGTGGTATGGGTAAGTTTAAGGGTAAAGTTAGGGACAGGTGTGGTGGTATGGGTAAGTTTAAGGGTAAAGTTAGGGACAGGTGTAGTGGTATGGGTAAGTTTAAGGGTAAAGTTAGGGACAGGTGTAGTGGTATGGGTAAGTTTAAGGGTAAAGTTAGGGACAGGTGTGGTGGTATGGGTGAGTTTAAGGGTAAAGTTAGGGACAGGTGTAGTGGTATGGGTAAGTTTAAGGGTAAAGTTAGGGACAGGTGTAGTGGTATGGGTAAGTTTAAGGGTAAAGTTAGGGACATGTGTAGTGGTATGGGTAAGTTTAAGGGTAAAGTTAGGGACAGGTGTGGTGGTGTGGGTAAGTTTAAGGGTAAAGTTAGGGACAGGTGTGGTGGTATGGGTAAGTTTAAGGGTAAAGTTAGGGACAGGTGTGGTGGTATGGGTAAGTTTAAGGGTAGAGTTAGGAAAAGGTGTGGTGGTATGAGTAAGTTTAAGGGTAAAGTTTGGGACAGGTGTGGTGGTGTTGGTAAGTTTAAGGGTAAAGTTAGGGACAGGTGTGGTGGTGTGGGTAAGTTTAAGGGTAAAGTTAGGGACAGGTGTGGTGGTGTGGGTAAGTTTAAGGGTAAAGTTATAGGGACAGGTGTGCTGGTATGGGTAAGTTTATGGGTAAAGTTAGGGACAGGTGTGGTGGTATGGGTAAGTTTAAGGGTAAAGTTAGGGACAGGTGTGGTGGTGTGGGTAAGTTTAAGGGTAAAGTTAGGGACAGGTGTGGTGGTGTGGGTAAGTTTAAGGGTAAAGTTATAGGGACAGGTGTGCTGGTATGGGTAAGTTTAAGGGTAAAGTTAGGGACAGGTGTGGTGGTATGGGTAAGTTTAAGGGTAAAGTTAGGGACAGGTGTGGTGGTGTGGGTAAGTTTAAGGGTAAAGTTAGGGACAGGTGTGGTGGTATGGGTAAGTGTAAGGGTAAAGTTAGGGACAGGTGTAGTGGTATGGGTAAGTTTAAGGGTAAAGTTAGGGACAGGTGTGGGTGAGTTTAAGGGTAAAGTTAGGGACAGGTGTGGTGGTATGGGTAAGTTTAAGGGTAAAGTTAGGGACAGGTGTGGGTAAGTTTAAGGGTAAAGTTAGGGACCGGTGTGGTGGTATGGGTAAGTTTAAGGGTAAAGTTAGGGACGTGTGGTGGTATGGGTGAGTTTAAGGGTAAAGTTAGGGACAGGTGTAGTGGTATGGGTAAGTTTAAGGGTAAAGTTAGGGACAGGTGTGGGTAAGTTCAAGGGTAAAGTTAGGGACAGGTGTGGTGGTATGGGTAAGTTTAAGGGTAAAGTTAGGGACAGGTGTGGTGGTATGGGTAAGTTTAAGGGTAAAGTTAGGGACAGGTGTAGTGGTATGGGTAAGTTTAAGGGTAAAGTTAGGGACATGTGTGGTGGTATGGGTGAGTTTAAGGGTAAAGTTAGGGACAGGTGTAGTGGTATGGGTAAGTTTAAGGGTAAAGTTAGGGACAGGTGTAGTGGTATGGGTAAGTTTAAGGGTAAAGTTAGGGACAGGTGTAGTGGTATGGGTAAGTTTAAGGGTAAAGTTAGGGACAGGTGTGGTGGTATGGGTAAGTTTAAGGGTAAAGTTAGGGACAGGTGTAGTGGTATGGGTAAGTTTAAGGGTAAAGTTAGGGACAGGTGTAGTGGTATGGGTAAGTTTAAGGGTAAAGTTAGGGACAGGTGTGGTGGTATGGGTGAGTTTAAGGGTAAAGTTAGGGACAGGTGTAGTGGTATGGGTAAGTTTAAGGGTAAAGTTAGGGACAGGTGTAGTGGTATGGGTAAGTTTAAGGGTAAAGTTAGGGACATGTGTAGTGGTATGGGTAAGTTTAAGGGTAAAGTTAGGGACAGGTGTGGTGGTGTGGGTAAGTTTAAGGGTAAAGTTAGGGACAGGTGTGGTGGTGTGGGTAAGTTTAATGGTAAAGTTAGGGACAGGTGTGGTGGTATGGGTGAGTTTAAGGGTAAAGTTAGGGACAGGTGTGGTGGTATTGGTAAGTTTAAGGGTAAAGTTAGGGACAGGTGTAGTGGTATGGGTAAGTTTAAGGGTAAAGTTAGGGACAGGTGTGGTGGTATGGGTAAGTTTAAGGGTAAAGTTAGGGACAGGTGTAGTGGTATGGGTAAGTTTAAGGGTAAAGTTAGGGACAGGTGTAGTGGTATGGGTAAGTTTAAGGGTAAAGTTAGGGACAGGTGTGGTGGTATGGGTGAGTTTAAGGGTAAAGTTAGGGACAGGTGTAGTGGTATGGGTAAGTTTAAGGGTAAAGTTAGGGACAGGTGTAGTGGTATGGGTAAGTTTAAGGGTAAAGTTAGGGACATGTGTAGTGGTATGGGTAAGTTTAAGGGTAAAGTTAGGGACAGGTGTGGTGGTGTGGGTAAGTTTAAGGGTAAAGTTAGGGACAGGTGTGGTGGTATGGGTAAGTTTAAGGGTAAAGTTAGGGACAGGTGTGGTGGTATGGGTAAGTTTAAGGGTAGAGTTAGGAAAAGGTGTGGTGGTATGAGTAAGTTTAAGGGTAAAGTTTGGGACAGGTGTGGTGGTGTGGGTAAGTTTAAGGGTAAAGTTAGGGACAGGTGTGGTGGTGTGGGTAAGTTTAAGGGTAAAGTTAGGGACAGGTGTGGTGGTGTGGGTAAGTTTAAGGGTAAAGTTATAGGGACAGGTGTGCTGGTATGCGTAAGTTTAAGGGTAAAGTTAGGGACAGGTGTGGTGGTATGGGTAAGTTTAAGGGTAAAGTTAGGGACAGGTGTGGTGGTGTGGGTAAGTTTAAGGGTAAAGTTAGGGACAGGTGTGGTGGTGTGGGTAAGTTTAAGGGTAAAGTTATAGGGACAGGTGTGCTGGTATGGGTAAGTTTAAGGGTAAAGTTAGGGACAGGTGTGGTGGTATGGGTAAGTTTAAGGGTAAAGTTAGGGACAGGTGTGGTGGTGTGGGTAAGTTTAAGGGTAAAGTTAGGGACAGGTGTGGTGGTATGGGTAAGTGTAAGGGTAAAGTTAGGGACAGGTGTAGTGGTATGGATAAGTTTAAGGGTAAAGTTAGGGACAGGTGTGGGTGAGTTTAAGGGTAAAGTTAGGGACAGGTGTGGTGGTATGGGTAAGTTTAAGGGTAAAGTTAGGGACAGGTGTGGGTAAGTTTAAGGGTAAAGTTAGGGACAGGTGTGGTGGTATGGGTAAGTTTAAGGGTAAAGTTAGGGACATGTGTGGTGGTATGGGTGAGTTTAAGGGTAAAGTTAGGGACAGGTGTAGTGGTATGGGTAAGTTTAAGGGTAAAGTTAGGGACAGGTGTGGGTAAGTTCAAGGGTAAAGTTAGGGACAGGTGTGGTGGTATGGGTAAGTTTAAGGGTAAAGTTAGGGACAGGTGTAGTGGTATGGGTAAGTTTAAGGGTAAAGTTAGGGACAGGTGTGGTGGTATGGGTAAGTTTAAGGGTAAAGTTAGGGACAGGTGTGGTGGTATGGGTAAGTTTAAGGGTAAAGTTAGGGACAGGTGTAGTGGTATGGGTAAGTTTAAGGGTAAAGTTAGGGACATGTGTGGTGGTATGGGTGAGTTTAAGGGTAAAGTTAGGGACAGGTGTAGTGGTATGGGTAAGTTTAAGGGTAAAGTTAGGGACAGGTGTAGTGGTATGGGTAAGTTTAAGGGTAAAGTTAGGGACAGGTGTAGTGGTATGGGTAAGTTTAAGGGTAAAGTTAGGGACAGGTGTGGTGGTATGGGTAAGTTTAAGGGTAAAGTTAGGGACAGGTGTAGTGGTATGGGTAAGTTTAAGGGTAAAGTTAGGGACAGGTGTAGTGGTATGGGTAAGTTTAAGGGTAAAGTTAGGGACAGGTGTGGTGGTATGGGTGAGTTTAAGGGTAAAGTTAGGGACAGGTGTGGTGGTATGGGTGAGTTTAAGGGTAAAGTTAGGGACAGGTGTGGTGGTATGGGTAAGTTTAAGGGTAAAGTTAGGGACATGTGTGGTGGTATGGGTGAGTTTAAGGGTAAAGTTAGGGACAGGTGTAGTGGTATGGGTAAGTTTAAGGGTAAAGTTAGGGACAGGTGTAGTGGTATGGGTAAGTTTAAGGGTAAAGTTAGGGACATGTGTAGTGGTATGGGTAAGTTTAAGGGTAAAGTTAGGGACAGGTGTGGTGGTGTGGGTAAGTTTAAGGGTAAAGTTAGGGACAGGTATTTTAAAATAAAGAGTTGTCGAAGCTTAAAAATCACGTTTGGCCACTTCAACCCTCAGGCAACAAAAGTAGGCACAGGACACTGCCCTACACTTTCAAAATGCTTAAATATTTGAATATATATGCATATTTTGCTATAAACTTAAAATATGTTGTTTTTATACATATATAATCAACTTTTGTAAATGAGTAGTTTTATATTTCACCATAATTTTAAATGTAATAATGCTGTTCGCATTGCTTCATGGGATTGTAGTTCTTTCCCTCACTAAATCCGTTAAGTACCTTTTGTATTTTTATCCGATTTTCAAATACTTTTTTGCTTTAAATCAAAGTTTGCAGTGTTGATGATGATTCACCTTGTAGCTGGTTGGTTGGCTTGGTTCATGGCTTATAACGCTTTAACAAATACTTTTAAAAGAAAATCTCTATGGGAAAAATGAATACACCACTAAAAATGTGGTTAGGCACTAATGCACTCTAGCCTACGTTTCGCATTTTACTTCTGCCGACTCTATTTAGGCTTCAAAATTCATAAATGTTGTATTCATTTGTGAAGATGATCATGGCCGAAATGTGTCAAAATCATAAACTTTTGTTGATCACAGAGCTTGTTTTCTGCTATAATTCACAAGCAATTGGAACAATCCTGTTTTTGTTTTGTCGAGGGAACTAGAAAGAAGCTTAATTTATAGGTTGATCTGCAAAAACACTGCCAATACTCTATAATACATGGAATCACTCATGGGTCTCACCTCATATGTGTAGTTTGGGCATGAAACAAGTGCAAATATCCATGTAAAAGGATTCTTGGTTGGATAAGGAATCTTCTTAATCTTAGCGCCTTTATAACAAAAACAACAACAATTGAATGGGTTTACATTAACAAAACGATAGTGGCTGATTTAGGAGTTATTCTGCAGCTCTTACCAGATAGTTTGAGATTGCGCAGAGCCATGTGAATCGAGAAGCTGCCCAGCTGGCAGAACTGCAAAAACCACAGATCAGTTACTGAAGACGACAGATACACACGACACATTACAGGAGGAGGCAGTGCTAGTGGAAAGTGCTTACTAGAAAGATTCCCAGCGCTGCCTTCACCTGCTTCTCCCCGTAATCTGCATGCAAACAGACTGCAGTTCAGCGCATTCAAGGTACAATCATAAGGGAAATGATGACAAAGAGCAGAGTTGAGGGATGTATTACATACAGGGCGTTGTGTAGAGAGGGTGGTTGATGTAATAAGCCATCCATGCAGCGGAGCACCAGTAATAGGAGCCGTTCTGTTGGAGAAACAATTGTAATTGGTTCACCTGTTTCAAAAATGACCCGAAGCGTTTTATAATTAAAAAAAAAAAAATCGTAGCTTCATCGGAATGGTCCGAAACTTGGTGTCTTTATTGGTACTTGGTATATGAACACCCCGAAAAATTGGGGACAGGATTTGAAAAGTCTAAGTGGTCGTAAAATAAATAGTCACACTCAGGACCTTCGGGTCAAAAATGACCCCCATAGGAAATGAATGGGAAATTGGCGATTTCAAGAGTGCAAAACAGACAAAAAAAACACACACAAAAACACAATTAGCTTTTAGAATGGCACGCGTTCATTTGTGTGTGCGTGTGTTTTTGTGTGTATAAGTGTATGTGTGTGTGAGTTTTTTTTGTCTGTTTTGCACTCTTGATGTTTTAGAGATTCACCCCTTCACTGTTGAGTCCTTTTTTTCTGCATCCTGGCTGATTTGTAGATTGTATGCACAAAAAAACTCTATTTTCATATTTTTGCCAATTTCCCATTCATTTCCTATGGGGGTCATTTTTGACCCGAAGGTCCTGAGTGTGACTATTTTTTTTTTTACAACCACTTACACTTTTCAAATCCTGTCCCCAATTTTTCGGGGTGTTCATATACCAAGTACCAATAAAGTCACCAATTTTTTACTATAGTGGTAAAAATGTGCTATTGCGTGATAAAGATGCTCAATCTGTCCACCGTTTGGCACTGATCTCATTTAAAAAATTGCTTTCATGAGGCCTAGGCTTGACTCTAAAATGAAATACAGCTTTAATAAAAATAAATAAATATATATATATATATATATTTATATTATTTGTTTTATTTTTTTTAATTTTTTTTTTATATTCAATGGGAAAAAATGGGTCATAATTATTGCATAAATATTAATTATAAATCATAAAATGATCTCAAAACACCAAAAAAGAAAAGAAAATATATTCTTATATCCATCTTATATATTCATCTTAATCCCGCCCTCCGGGTCATTTTTGACCCGAAGGTCCTGAGTGTGACCCATAAATGAAGAACCCCAGAGGGTTAAAGTTTTATTGATATTCATTGAAATTCTGATTATAATTGTATTAATATGCATGCTTGTCAACCATATCTTCATAAAGTTAAAAGTCTTACAACAGTGTTTGAACTGAATCATCTAAACCAGGGGTTTATGCAGAGTTTAGTTCCAACCTTGCTCCAACACACACACACACACACACACACCTGCAGTTTTCAAATAAGCCTGAAGGACTTGATTAGCTTGATCAGGTGCATTTAATTATTACACTCTTGCCCTGTCCAAATACCCACACTTGCAGTCTTTGCACTTGACCACTTGTCTACTGATGCCGTGTTCCAGTGTTTTTCCAGCCTTCTACCCGTGAAAGTGGACTGGAACGGCAGCCAAACCCGTGACTTCCCACCCATGAACTCGTACTAGGCATAGTAGACACTCGTACATAGTCCGCGCAACAACAATGGCAGCCCCTACGGATGCTGTGTTTATGAAAGTCGTACACGAATAACGTAAAATAAAAGGTATAACAGCTTCTCTTGCCTTATCCTCCGTTTTCCTCAAATAAGCTAGGAGTGAGCAACTTTGGCGACAGAAATGATTGTAAATTAGAATAAGTCCCGTACGGCCCACCATGCTTTGTTTACATCTAGTTACCACAATTCCTTGCGCTCAGGCAGTTTGGCGTGACTTTGCCTGGAACGCTACAAAGTCGTGAGTCGTGGTTTGAAGTCGTAACTTACGGGCTCAAAAACCTGCCTGGAACGCAGCATTACAAGTGTGTATGAAGACCGCAAGTGTTTATATGACTTTTGATTACCCAATAGTCTAAAGCGCATGGTGCAGGTGCACTTAGGGCGTGTCCGAATGCACTTTTGCTAATTTAACGACGGAAAAAATGGTGGGCGCGCCAGCCACATGGTCCAGAAGGGTTGTACCAGGTCTCTTAATGAGTTATGGGTGTTTTTTGGGCGTAACGTGCAATAAACCAATCAGAGTCTCATCTCCCATTCCCTTTAAAAGATTAGTTCACTTCAAAATTTAAATTTCCCATCTCATCCAAGATGTTGGTGTCTTTCTTTCTTCTTTTGAAAAGAAAAGTTTTTTGAGGAAAACATTCCAGGATTTTTCTCCACATAATGGACTTCAATGGCAGCCAACGGGTTGAAGGTCCAAATCAATGCAGTTTCAAAGGAAGGTCTCTGCAGGATCCCAGACGAGGAATAGGGTCTTATCTAGCCAAACCATCGGTCATAAAAAAAATTATAAAAAAATGTATGTACTGTTTAACCTAAATTGCTCATCTTGCGCTGCGACGTGCCAAGGATTGCGTAATCCAGGGGTCTCCAAACTCAGTCCTGGAGGACAGCTGTCCTGCAGAGTTTAGCTCCAACCCCAAATTAACCAGCTAATCAGTGTCTTACAAGGCCCTAGTTGGACACTGATTAGCTGGTTCAGGTGTGTTTAATTGGGGTTGGAGCTAAACTCTGCAGGACAGCGGCCCTCCAGGACCGAGTTTGGAGACCCTTGGCGTAATCCATCGGAAAGGTCACGCTAGAAGTAGGCGGAAGTACCACCCTCGTGTTTACAAAGCGCTCGTGCGAAGACTAATACAAACGCCCTTTACCAAAAAAAAGGTAACACAACGATGTCGGACGATCTTGAAGTTGAAGATGGAGTGTTTTTTTGGTAAAGGGCGTTTGTATTAGTCCTCGCATGTTCGCTTGGGGCGGTACTTTAGCCTACGTCTAGAGCAGCGCAAGATGAGCAATTAAAAAGTAGGTTAAAAAGTATATCAATCTTTAGTTGTTGTTTTTTTTAAATGGCCGACGGTTTGGCGAGATAAGACCCCATTCCCTGTCTGGGATCAGAGCCTCTGAAGCCCTTCCTTTGAAACTGCATTGATTTGGACCTTCACCAACATTTTGGTTGCCATTGAAGTCCATTGTGTGGAGAAAAATCCTGGAATGTTTTCCTCAAAAAACTTCATTTCTTTTCAAAAGAAGAAAGAAAGACACCAACATCTTGGATGAGATGGGGGTGAGTAAAATATCACAACATTTCGTTTTGAAGTGAACTAATCCTTTAAAAGCCAGTGGCGCTCGTGACATGGCGGAAAGACTGAATGCTTCTCCAGGGAGGAATCCTTTTATTTTAATATTTAAAAATGTTTGTGTGCGTCCCTGTGTGTGTAATAAGCAGAGTGTATGCGCGTTGTGCACCCACCTATAGGCTCATATTACTAACACACCCTTTAAATAACACAAAAAATACTGCGCTATTGACTTTAGACCAGGCTTTTGTTGGTCAATAGCGCAGTCGTTTTCAGTTCCTTAAAATAGCAACCCGCCAACAATGCGCCTGAACACCCCTGGTTTTCAGACCAGCACAGCCATGGGCGAACAGATGGGCGCGAGTGCATTTGCTATTTAAACAACGTGGCGCTGAACGTGAAAATGATAACTGCGTCGGACTGAAACTAGCAAAAAACATTGCACCGGGTGTATGATAGGGCCCTTTATGTTTTACTACCAAATTATATGTAACATCTAATGAATTTAACTTATTGTTGAATGTTTTCCTCTACATCTCGCGATTTCACATATCTGCGTTTTTGTAGTTTTCAAAAACCTGCACTCTGAAACCTGCTTTCAAAGGTTTGTGTCCAAAACGCCGTTGTTGTGTAAATGAACAGTCAAAATGCATAAAATGTTTTATGGTTTTCAGTTTAAAATGGTGTCGTGTAAATGGCCCCGAAAACTATATAATTTCACTGTTCATGTAACACCCTGACCAACCAGGGACTGTAACTAACAACATGCATCTGTCTTCTTTAAATTAAATAAGAAAACAGTCTGTAATATGTCCAAAATATGTTTTACTTGAGTCAGAATATATACACTATTCAAAAATATTACTGAGCTCAAACTTCTAAATGATAGTGTATGTAAATATAAATATAAACACACACACACACACTGTGATGCATCCTCACTTTGAAAATGTTGCGCATTGGCATGGTGCCATGGGAGAAGCGATGGACGAACAACGTCTCCAAGATTCGCTTCCCATAGTGGAAAGAGTGACACATACAGGCGATACTGTGGAGAACAGACAGAAGTTCGGTTTAATATCAGATCACCAAATAAAAATGTATTCTTGAGAGACATCCATCAAAGGCTTCACAACATAATTCCCAAAATACACTTGTGGTTCAGTATGGTTGACCAGTAGGTCAGCTGTTAGAAGATACTGTTCCCACTGTCCATGGCCTGAATCCAGCTAAGAGAAACATCACATCTGAGGGCAGTGGGCTTCATGATACTTACTGCACCACCAAATGCTTACTGGCGGTGAAATCATACTTGGGAGCGTAGATTAAAGGGAGTCGAAAATAAAACAGCAGGTATATGACAAGTGGTCCAATGCACTCGATTAGGAACACCTGCAAACACATACACAATGATAAAGTCAACATAAAACAGTGGACACCCATTTTAAAGGCACAATATGTCATTTTTCGCCACTAGAGGCAGTGGCGCAAAAAGTGGGTATGCGCTATATGCGGCGCCTTAGGCGATGTTATGAAGAAAAAAAAAAATGTTGGTATTTTCTATATGTAGCTGCTGTTGTGCATTTCTAAGTAATTTCTGTATTTCCTCATTATTATACAACATTTTAGAGGACTAACAGGCTAGAGTAGGCGCCCTCATAAGATTCCATAATAGAATTTTGGATAATAATGGAATATCGCGAATGGGCGCGCAATGGGCGCGAAATGGTGGCAAGCCAAAGTGTTCATATACGCTTGGGCGGGCGTCTGATTGCGCATTGACAAAAGCGCAAAAGCGTGCAATTTGACAGCAAAACGCGCGCCCTTGATGCGTGATTTACCACAAAAATGTGCGTTCTTAACGTGCGCTTTGGGGTCAAGGAAAACGCGCTTTAAGAACTTGCGCTTATATGGTAAATCACGCGTCAAGGATGCGCGCTATGAGTCGGACAAAACACGTTATTAACGTGTAGGCTAAACAGGTAAACCAAACAGGCAGTGCAAACTTGTGTTTGAAGTATCCAAACAGACTACAGAACGTGCTCGTTCCTTGGTGTTCTCAATAAAAATAAAAATAAACATTCGTTTGAAAGTAATTAAAGAGGAAATTTAAGAGGTTTACCCTAAAAAGTAAGCATGCTACTTTTTAGGGTAAACCTCTTAAATTTCCTCTTTAATTACTTTCAAACGAATGTTTATTTTTATGTTTGTTATTCTATTTCTAATGAAAATACAACAAAACAAATGGGGTTTTGGTTTCCTTGCCACTGTTGCCTCTGACTTGGCGTGCTCAGTTGGGGACACTACATTTTTCAACTAAATATCCAAATAAATCTAATTATTAAACAAAATTAACCATATCAACTAAATTACTGATCTAAAGCCCACACTGTCACTGTATGATAATTGAAATGAACTGATGACATCACCGTTTTCTCCAGAACGGCTAGACAGCTGAATAAAATTATGCTGCATTATTTTCCTGTTTAACACTGTAAAGCTGCTTTTAAACAATCTGCATTGTTAAAAGCGCTATATAAATAAAGTTGACGTGACTTGACAATAAAATAGTACATTAAAAAAAACTTGCGTATATTAAACTTTCGTTAAAAATTGAATAAGACGGATGACATAAAATAGCTATACCCGAATAGATATTTGGAAATTCCCCTTTCAAACGGGGAACCCTCAGTTTGTGGTTTGTGTTTTTATTGTATTTTATTAACACTAAAGTGATCTTGCGCTTGTGCCTCCGCTATCGTTCTGTCAATCATCTCGTTCGCGGCTATGATTACAGTTGCAGTAAAATTTAAATTCACCATCATCGGTTCCCATCCTCAGCCGATCTGCATGACAGTTTTTGCAATGACCATCAAATTGGGCGCCAAAATTGTTGCTGCATACCCCTCTGGCATTGGGTAGTTGCGCCCCTGACTAGAGGTCTCTTATCCAAAACAAAGACGTAGCTTGATGGCGCCTTGATTTCGTGGAATCATGGGAGTTGTTGTCTTCTCCACTACAGTAGGTGGAAAAGAATCCAACGGGACTAAAATCATATTCATGGATGAGCTAATGTATTAAAGATTTATTAAAGTTACTGTAGTATGAAGCAAGGCCGGAACCTTGTCTTGAACATCGGGGGGGACCAATTTATTTTATTTTTATAAAGCATAAAGAAACAGAACAGAGAACGAAATTCTAGGTCTAATTCTAGTTGGGAAATAATAATTTTGTGACTATTTGCAAATAATATTTGCATCAAATATATCGTTAGTCTCGAGATTCTTTCCGTTATATAAATATGTAGATCCGCTGTTAACATTTTAATTTCTTAGTGGTCTGGTGGTTGAATATCCGTGAACCGTGTCGAAAGTTCCAGGCTCTAATCCGCCCTCATAACGTTTTTTTGTCTTCATTAAAATAAAAGATGTTCAATGATTGTATATTAAGAGCATGGACACGTTTGTGTGCGTTCTGTTTTGTGATTTCAGAATGGAGTCCCCGCAACGGCGTTAAGCGATAGATCGTCGCGCTTGTCCCTGTGAAGACTGTGAACGAGCCAAAAGAGAACGTAAACCCGCCTACTTTGATTTGATTGGCCATCTCAATCATTTTGACATCGACGAGAACCATTAGACCTGAGGCAGACCGGACTAAAAATTTTACTTTTTAAACCTTTTTGTCATCCTAACATACAGAGCGCCGCGTAATGGAGTGCAGGAGAGCAGTGCGAGAATTTCAAATATTGGGGGGGACTTGTCCCCCTCAATGTCTATGGTGGTCGCGGCCCTGGTATGAAGCAGGGCGGGAGCGGAACGAGGTGGCTGGATCAAGTGCTAATGAGAGACAAGCGTGACACACGGCTCGAGAACAGTGGAGCTTTTATTATGCCGCAGACAACGCTTCTGCTTCTTCCGCTCCTGTGAATGTGAGGTAACGCAGCACTGTTTTATCACTTTAGATACATTTAAGTGTGTGGAAACTTATGTTATAAAGCTACTCTGTGTGTTCACTCGGCGGCGACTATGAGACACTTGTTCACCCTAGCTAGATCGATATTAGGCATGGGAAAACATGGCACTCGCGGTAAATCAAGAAAACCAGATTTAAACAAGACTGTTGAGCTATATAACAATTTTCAGTTTTCTGTCAATGAATGTCTCCAAACAGTTGCTCACCTGTCTAATAAAACAGAATATTTTAAAGCGTCTTTGGTGTTTCCATGGTTTCTACGGGTAATGCGGGTATGATGTCATTGACAGGCGACACACGGACACGGTCTGTGTCCTGCTTAAAATTGCTTGTATCTCTGGATTTGTTAGAAACGTTTGGGATAGTGTAAGTACACAAGTCATCAAAATATATAAGATATTTCAATCCAAAAATCTTACATATTGTCCCTTTAGTTCTGTAAAAGTAAGTGAAATGATATTCAGGGTGAAAAATGTAGATCAGGAGGATTTGTTTTTGTCCACTGGCTGGATGGTGAAAAGTAGGTGTTACAAAAACCTTTTGTGCAATGGAAAAGTCCCATGGATGTTATTAAAGGTTCATCACGGGACCACAGATGCCAATAAAGAGCCTTTATTGTTGAGAGTGTATCAGGCACTGAATTATACATACTAAGGCAAGGACATTCAACAAGAAAGTAAACCCTACACTGTAAAAAAAAGTCAATGGCGGAAGAGCAAACTATAATTTTACAAATACAACTGTTATTGTGTCACACAAAGAGTGTTTTAGCTGAGAATGTAGTTGTTTAGACCTTAAATATGTGATTTATATATAAACATAACGCCTATTTGAACATTAGTTTTGATGTTTTCGGAGATGTGGTTCATCGGCTCATGTGCCCGCCGAGAACATCTTTATCTCAGCAAGTCCTTCGGGAATTTGCCGCTAGCTCTTCTGCACGTCCTGATTTATCAATGCATTCCTGGGTCAGCATATTTTCAACCATATCTCTTGCTCTAAAACTAGCCCTATAAGTTAACCCTAAAAACAGAGGGAAATGATACGTGAATAACACTGATGTAGAAACACCTAACCCGGGTTGTAAGCCTAAACTTGACATGAACTGTTGGCTGATTGGAATGTTGTTTCGGGATCAACAAAGATGTTCCTCCAGGAACATGTTGCACTTGGACAAATCAGGTTCTGCGGCTCTTGTGGAGTGGTAAACATGAGAAATAACTCACTTGTGGTATATCAAATGGGCAATCTTTGGTCTAATTAATATGTTGTTTCTTATTTATTTACACACTTGTGCCCGATGCAGTGTTGTATAAACGCAGTATCACACTCGTAGTCGTGTGATATGGCTCTATATCAGCATGGCTGCAATTGCGAGGTTGCGAATCCCAGCCGTGCTGAAATAGAGCCATTTCTCAATACTACTTGTGTGATCATATTTATATATGTACAGTGCCCTCCACTATTATTGGCTCCCTTGGTAAATATGAGCAAAGGCGGCTGTGAAAATAAATCATCCATGTTTATCCTTTTGATCTAATCACAAAATTCTAACATTTCATTGAAGTAAAACAATTGAAAGCGGTGGAAAATCTCATTATGAAAGAAGTGTTTTTCTCTAGTTCATGTTGGCCATAATTATCCCTTTTATTAAGTATTTTTTGCAGCCCCCTTTTGCCAAGATAACAGCTCTGAGTCTTCTTCTATAATGCCTGATGAGTTTGGAGAACACCTGACCAGAGATCAGAGATCATTCCTCTATACAGAATCTCTCCAGATCCTTCAGATTCACAGATCCATGTTGGTGCTCCTTCTCTTCCGTTTAGCCACTCATCTTCTATAGGGTTCAGGTCAGGGACTGGGATGGCCATGGCAGAAGCTTCATTTTTGTTTTTGTTTTGGATCACTGTCCTGATGGAAGATCCAACCACGGCCCATTATAAGATTTCTAGCAGAGGCCGTCAGGTTTTGAGTTTTTATCTGTTGATATTTGCTAGAATCCATGATATCATGTTTCTGAACAAGATGTCCAGGACCTCCAGCAAAAAAATAGGCCCACAATATTAAAGATCCAGCTGTATATTTAACCGTGGACATGGGGTACTTTTAATCCCTGTGTGCACCTGTTTTCCATCTGGTGGGTTTTCAGCCAAAAAGCTCTTCTTTTAGTTTCGTCTGACCACAGAAACCAGTCCCTTTTGAAGTCCCAGTAGTGTCTGACATCTGAATATGCTGGAGTTTGTTTCTGGATGAGCGAGGAGGATTTTTCTGGAATCCCTCCCAAACAACATGTGGTGATGTTGGGGTTGTTTGAATTTTTCGTCTTTCTGACCCCAAGACTCAACTAATCTCTGCAATTCTCCATCTGTGATCCTCGGAGAGTCTTTGTCCACTCAAACTCTCCTCCTCGCCGTGCATTAGGACGATATCGACACACGTCCTCTTCCCTTTCTAGGGGTGCCAATAATTGTGGCCAACATGCATTGGAGAAAAACTTTTATTTCGTAATGTGAGTTTCCCTCCACTCTCAATTATTTGATTTCAATGAAAGGTTAGATTTTTGTGAATTTTTTGAATGAAAGATCAAAAGGATAAACAACGCAGATTTATTTTCACAGCCGCCTTTGCTCATATTTACCAAGGGTGCCAATATTAGTGGAGGGCACTGTATATGATATGATATTATAAGTAAATACTAATAAATACAGAGTGCGCACAGTGTCATGTATACAAATACAAAATACACACAACACTAAAATAATGCAATAAACAACATAACATAAAACGCTAATGTGCATTACAATTATATCAATGAAAACCAATGTGAGCTATCAGAGAATTCTGGGAATGTCAATTTATGTGTTTTACTGTAAATTGTTGTTCTTTTTCACTTCCTAAAACGGTACAGTTACAGTAAAATTGCATCTAATGTGAAATGATCTATTACCGTTTTTTTCACTGTATCAAGTAAGGGAACTTACAAGTAACTAATTAACAGGGTTTTACTGTAGAATTTTTACAGTCTCACTGATAAAATTATGATAATTTTTAGAGTGTATGCCTCCCATGTGCTGACATCATCCTGCCCCATATGAGTCGGGCCAAGGGTGGGCCACACGTGCAGGAGGTGAATGGGAGGTGAATGGGATCAACACCTGTGGGTAAACAGTGGCGGAGAGATTACATGTTCTGAGAAACAGGACTGATTACTGAGGAGGTGAGAGAAAACTGATCCAGGGGACTGTACACATACCTTACAACCACTGAGCTGACTTTTACATGAGCTGGACAGATCCAACCAAACCTTTCACCTTCTAACATGCCAGTGAAAGATTAGACAAAGATCATAATACTGAATCTAAATTCTGATTGGATGAGCCACGTTCAAAGTCACAAAAATGCTGATTACGCAGCTGTGAACGCACATTATTCATGCTTCTGTTCTGTTGTCATTTACTCACACCCGAGTGTTTTAAAACCTCTATGACTTTCTGTGGAACACAGAAGTTATTTATTTAAGCACAATGTCTAAGCTGGTTTTCAGTCAACACACTAAACAATCTTGTAGTTTAGAAGACCTTTTGTGTCCAAGACAAAATTCGATTAAAACAATAATTTACATGTGATACTTTTGTGTGTATATATATATATATATATATATATATATATATATATATATATATATATATATATATATATATGTGTGTATATATAGCATCTGTCTTTTTTTCCGCTTATTATCTGTAAATCATGTGAACTGACCTGGCACCGTTCCCTGAGGAAGGATTGTGTATACTAGTGTTCACTTGTGCTTGCATTTGGCTTATGTTGTACACCTGTTTCTGGTTGAGTTTGTCATTATCTTGTGTATTTAAGCCCCTGAGTTTAGTTCTGTCTGAGCCAGTCGACTGGTTCCGCCCAGTCTCCTGTCTCCTTTATCGCCACTGGTTCCGCCCAGTCTCCTGTCTCCTTTATCGCCACTGGTTCCGCCCAGTCTCCTGTCTCCTTTATCGCCACTGGTTCCGCCCAGTCTCCTGTCTCCTTTATCGCCACTGGTTCCGCCCAGTCTCCTGTCTCCTTTATCGCCACTGGTTCCGCCCAGTGTCCTGTCTCCTTCATCGCCACTGGTTCCGCCCAGTCTCCTGTCTCCTTTATCGCCGCTGGTTCCGCCCAGTCTCCTGTCTCCTTCATCGCCACTGGTTCCGCCCAGTCTCCTGTCTCCTTTATCGCCCCTGGTTCCGCCCAGTGTCCTGTCTCCTTCATCGCCACTGGTTCCGCCCAGTCTCCTGTCTCCTTTATCGCCGCTGGTTCCGCCCAGTCTCCTGTCTCCTTTATCGCCACTGGTTCCGCCCAGTCTCCTGTCTCCTTCATCGCCACTGGTTCCGCCCAGTCTCCTGTCTCCTTCATCGCCACTGGTTCCGCCAGTCTCCTGTCTCCTTTATCGCCCCTGGTTCCGCCCAGTGTCCTGTCTCCTTTATCGCCATTGGTTCCGCCCAGTCTCCTGTCTCCTTTATCGCCCCTGGTTCCGCCCAGTGTCCTGTCTCCTTCATCGCCACTGGTTCCGCCCAGTCTCATGTCTCCTTTATCGCCACTGGTTCCACCCAGTCTCCTGTCTCCTTCATCGCCGCTGGTTCCGCCCAGTCTCCTGTCTCCTTTATCGCCACTGGTTCCGCCCAGTCTCCGGTCTCCTTCATCGCCACTGGTTCCGCCCAGTCTCCTGTCTTCTTTATCGCCACTGGTTCCGCCCAGTCTCCTGTCTCCTTTATCGCCACTGGTTCCGCCCAGTCTCCTGTTTCCTTTATCGCCACTGGTTCCGCCCAGTCTCCTGTCTCCTTCATCGCCGCTGGTTCCGCCCAGTCTCCTGTCTCCTTTATCGCCACTGGTTCCGCCCAGTCTCCTGTCTCCTTCATCGCCACTGGTTCCGCCCAGTCTCCTGTCTCCTTTATCGCCACTGGTTCCGCCCAGTCTCCTGTCTCCTTCATCGCCACTGGTTCCGCCCAGTCTCCTGTCTCCTTTATCGCCACTGGTTCCGCCCAGTCTCCTGTCTCCTTTATCGCCACTGGTTTCGCCCAGTCTCCTGTCTCCTTCATCGCCACTGGTTCCGCGCAGTCTCCTGTCTCCTTTATCGCCACTGGTTCCGCCCAGTCTCCTGTCTCCTTTATCGCCACTGGTTCCGCCCAGTCTCCTGTCTCCTTCCTCGCCACTGGTTCCACCCAGTCTCCTGTCTCCTTCATCGCCACTGGTTCCGCCCAGTCTCCTGTCTCCTTCATCGCCACTGGTTCCGCCCAGTCTCCTGTCTTCTTTATCGCCATTGGTTCTGCCCAGTCTCCCGTCTCATTCATCGCCACTGGTTCCGCCCAGTCTCCTGTCTCCTTCATCACCGCTGGTTTCGCCCAGTCTCCTGTCTCCTTCATCGCCACTGGTTCTGCCCAGTCTCCTGTGTCCTTTATCGCCACTGGTTCCGCCCAGTCTCCTGTCTCCTTTATCGCCACTGGTTCCGCCCAGTGTCCTGTCTCCTTCATCGCCACTGGTTCCGCCCAGTATCCTGTCTCCTTTATCGCCACTGGTTCCGCCCAGTCTCCTGTCTTCTTCCTCGCCACTGGTTCCGCCCAGTCTCCTGTCTCCTTCCTCGCCACTGGTTCTGCCCAGTCTCCTGTCTCCTTCATCGCCACTGGTTTTGCCCAGTCTCCTGTCTCCTTTATCGCCACTGGTTCCGCCCAGTCTCATGTCTCCTTTATCGCCACTGGTTCCGCACAGTCTCCTGTCTCCTTCCTCGCCACTGGTTTCATCCAGTCTCCTGTCTCCTTTATCGCCACTGGTTCCGCCCAGTCTCCTGTCTCCTTCATCGCCACTGGTTCCGCCCAGTCTCCTGTCTTCTTTATCGCCACTGGTTCCGCCCAGTCTCCTGTCTCCTTCATCGCCACTGGTTCCGCCCAGTCTCCTGTCTCCTTCATCGCCACTGGTTCCGCCCAGTCTCCTGTCTTCTTTATCACCACTGGTTCTGCCCAGTCTCCCGTCTCCTTCATCGCCACTGGTTCCGCCCAGTCTCCCGTCTCCTTCATCACCGCTGGTTCCGCCCAGTCTCCGGTCTCCTTCATCGCCACTGGTTCCGCGCAGTCTCCTGTCTCCTTTATCGCCACTTGTTTCCACCCAGTCTCCTGTCTCCTTTATCGCCCCTGGTTCCGCCCAGTGTCCTGTCTCCTTCATCGCCACTGGTTCCGCCCAGTCTCCTGTCTCCTTTATCGCCAGTGGTTCCGCCCAGTCTCCTGTCTCCTTCATCGCCGCTGGTTCCACCAGTCTCCTATCTCTTTCACTGCCACTGGTTCTGCCCAGTCTCCTGTCTCCTTTATCGCCACTGGTTCCGCCCAGTCTCCTGTCTCTTTCATCGCCACTGGTTCCGCCCAGTTTCCTGTCTCCTTCATCGCCACTGGTTCCGCCCTGTCTCCTGTCTCCTTCATCGCCGCTGGTTCCGCCCTGTCTCCTGTCTCCTTCATCGCCGCTGGTTCCACCAGTCTCCTATCCCTTTCACTACCACTCGTTCCGCCCAGTCTCCTGTCTCCTTTATCGCCACTGGTTCCGCCCAGTCTCCTGTCTCCTTCATCGCCACTGGTTCCGCCCTGTCTCCTGTCTCCTTCATCGCCGCTGGTTCCACCAGTCTCCTGTCTCTTTCACTGCCACTGGTTCTGCCCAGTCTACTGTCTCCTTCATCGCCACTGGTTTCGCCCAGTCTCCTGTCTCCTTCATCGCCGCTGATTTCGCCCAGTCTCCTGTCTCCTCCACTGCCACTGATTCCACCCAGTCTCCTTCGTTGCTGCCGATCTCGCCCAGCCTCCCTCTCCCTTCTCCTCTGCCAACTTCCTCCAGCTTCTCACCTTTGTCTCTGCTGGCTCCAGATAGCTCTGCCATGCTTCTCGGCTCTACCTTGGGCTTCCCTTTCTCCAGCAACAACTTACCAACGGCTGCAATGCGATCCTTTGTCCCTCTGGCTCCACCTTCGTCAGATGTCACCCTGGTTTCACCATGGGCTTCCAGGCCTCTAGCTGTACCTTACGCATCAGCTTCACCTTGGCCCTCCATACAGAGACACTCCATACGGCTTTACCTATGTCAGCAGTCCCCTTGGTTCAACCCAGATTCACGGCTGAAGCTCCACCCTGGCTTATCCCTCCATCAGTTCCACCTTGGGCATTTGTCCTTATGACTCGGATTTGGGTCACTCCCAGGCTCCTCCTTCCATTAATTCTGCTGTGGGTCTGTTTCGTTCATATGGATTGGTTATGGGTTGCTCTGTGGCTTCTTTCTCCAATGTCTCCATGGCTCCTCCCTCCGACAACACCTTTCTTCCCATTCCCCCATGGACTCTTCGTCCTGCTCCCTGCTAAGGGCCTTTTTCTGTTTTTCTCCCTCCTCCCACCACTAGGGTGTAGGTTCTGTTTACGGTGCCAAGGGGCGCCTTACAGGAGGGGGAAGGCTTATCAGGTATGTTCTGTTTTACGGCCTTTTAGTTTGTATCACCTTATTTTCCTGTGTTCTGTTCCTATTCCTTTGTTCCCCATGTTCCCACACTTCATTTGTTGACATGCTTACCAATTAAGTTGCACACCTGTTTCTGGTTGAGATTGTCATTACCGTGTGTGTTTAAGCCCCGAGTTTAGTTCTGTCCATTGTCCTATATTGTCTTTGAGTTGAAGCTAAAGCTGTCAAGTTTTTGCACTCCTGCGATTTCGGTTTTGGATTATCTTTCCTTTGTTTATTAATAAAGTTAAACAGCTGGCTTTAAGATTTACCCACTCCCTGCTCCTTCATCTGCCTAGGTCAACCTGACAGCATCAATGTCATTACACCCGAAATACCAGAATATCTTCTGGGACCTTTGGATATTGTCTTTCAAACAGGTTGAGAATGAGAACCACTGCTCTATGGGATGGTGTTTCAGTTGTTGTTTGTGTGTTGGTCAGAAAACTCACAGTTCCCCAGGCAATCTGGGGTCCCAGGTCTCTGAAGTAGAAGGTTGCAGTGGTTCCCACAGGGAGCTCCTGCAGGATATCCTCATCTCTTAAGGGTTTTCCTTCTGAAATCAATTTAACACATTGCTTTCTTTAAGAGTAAAACTTATATTTTCACATATGTACATTGTGTAGCCCAAAAGTTTATGGACACCTTTGGCCACAATTAATTGTTCTTTTCTTAAAAAAAATAAATAAAATGTGTACAATTTTAAATCAACTATACATTCATACATTCAGTTTTTGGGAGTTAAATGTCCCGTTTAAACAGCAACTTACAGCAGCATTTATATCTGGGTGGATTTTGGCTGTAATTCACACATTTTGGTGGGGTTTTAAAGTATTTTAAAGTGTCCAAATACTTCTTTAAACAACCGTTATAAAGCAGATATACTCACTTGGGTCCAGACATAAAGACTGTCTGGCAGGATACCAGTGTGGATCTGTGGAAATTGAAGCCTGACATGTAAGACTTTGCTTTAACCATTATTTCAATGTCATCAACTTATCAGTAGAAAGCTATTTAAAGAAAGGCTTTGCGGTTTCATAGCTTCTCTAGCACAGAGCACAACTTACTTGATTTGTGGAACAGAGACTTAATGTCCAAAATAGTGGCTGTCGGCTCTACCTGCAGAAAGATAGACATGCTACTAAATATCTATAGGACATTATAACAGCAACATTGTTTTTTTTTAAATTATCAAGTATATATACAGCTCTGGAAAAAAATGAAGAGTACACTTAACATTATTTCTCAATGTTAAGTGGTCTCTTTTTCTTTTTTTTTTTTAAGAGCTGTATATTGTTAACTACTGCAATTTTCCTCCACATGCAGTCATAAATCAGGTTTACTCTATTCTCGACACGCATGTCTAAGCAATGGATCTCACATAGGAATTCCTGGCAGGTCGGAGGACATGATCATGTTCCAAAAGCAACATGACTAATGCAAAACCTGACTGATCGTGACCAACTTATTACTACAAAGTTACAGCATGAGCTTTAGTTGTGCTCTCATTTACTACTGTTGGCTGTAGCAATCTGTCATCAATAACAGCTGATGATTAAAGATGATTTCTTTACTTCACTGACTGTATTATGTTCACCCTGAGAGGTGCAATCTAAACACAATGCTATCTCAAAGAAACGTCGTGACACTTTTTGCAAGTAACTGTCTGTCCTTTGTATGGTATTTAAGCTTTAACAAGCACATACCTTATCCAGGAGCAGTAGTTTTTCTCGGGTTTTGATATGTAGTATCTCCACCTCAAAGTAAACAATTCGTCTCGGTTTTTTCGGAGGTTTTGGTCTGGGTTTAGAGGTAGCAGGAGCTGGTCCGCCTTCAGTCTTTGCTGCCTTTGCCTCTAAAGCTAACGTATCCATGACACCTCCTCAAACTTACTGCACACTGAATCCTGTGTTTAGTCCGTAGTTCAAAGGTCTGTCACATCCCACATATCACTCATAAGTCCCCAAGTTCTTCATAATGAATCCAAAACCCAACTCAAGTTCCTCTCTGTTGAATGAATCCAGCACAGACAGAGAGTCTCCAGAGAGGAGGAGCGATAGAGAACGAGTGCAGTGCGATTGAAATATCCCCAACCTCTTAACACCTGAGGGGTGGCCGTCACAACCACTCCTCTGAAGACGAAATCTGAGAGTCCCAAGACATAATCCATGGCTTTTCATGAAGCTAAATTTGAAAGCATGAAGCCCCGTGACCTTGTGGGACCCAATCCAGTAGGACGTGGCTCGTATACCTCCACAGCGCCTACTCTAGGGTTAGCCTAGTGTGCATCTCTACAGCTGGGGATATTAATACATCTGCCTTGCAAGCAGTGTCATGCAATGAATCTATTTGAGTTTGTCCATGGCCACACCAGTGATTGGACTTGGCTTCAATAAATAAGCCACTTCTGTGGTCCCTAGAGGTTCTCGCATTAGGTTTGGGCACGTCACCGCCGTACAGAACTCATTTGTGTCTGTCAGCCGTAAACAGATCAGACAAACACTGAGAGGCAAAGTATCTCGAGTTATCCGGTGTATTTACAAGAGCAGTTAGTTAGTTTCCATCACCTGTTCTCGGGTATTGAGGAATGTACAGAACAGTGTTATTTTAGTATTAAGATTCATGTTTTGAATAATTTTTTCCCCCCTTAATTTGTTTTTGTTTTAACAACGATGTACTAAAAGCGGGAAAATTGTTCGGCGACCATAGACTGTAAAAAAATATGGACTTCCCATAGGATTCTGAAGAGCAGTTTTGAAGCGTAAAGTAGGGACGAGCTGGCCGTTGCCATCTTGGCAGCGTGTCATCGCGCATCACCCCCAGATAACAGAAAATGGGCAAAGAGGCGGGACGTGGGCGGAGCTGAGGTGACATGATGACTAACCGACAGCAGACAAACGGCAATCCACCTGTCACTCAAAGTGACCACGCCCTTAATTATGCAGGACTTTAATGTTGCGTTCACACCGGACGCGAATTATGTGATTTACGCGAGTGATTTACATGTTAAGTCAATGCAAAGACGCGAATAGACATTCTGTGGTGCGATTCGCGCGAATGACACGGCACGAATTGAGCGTTTGACGCATGATTAGCGCGAATGGCGTGAATCGCCTGAGTTGAAAAATCTGAACTTTGGCGGATATTCGAGCCACGTTAACCAATCAGGAGCTTGCTCTAGTAGTGACAACAATGAGGAGAAAATCTGTATATTAATATCTGGTTCAGACAATATGATTATCACATAATTATAACATTAAATGACATGAAACACAACCCAGTCTCTTTTTGTTAAATGCAAGTTTATGTATGATCAATAATACAAAAGTATAAGTAAAAGGTATAATAAGCTATTCATGAAATAAAGCAAACAATTCAGTCAAACATTCAAAGTCAGTGCTAGTCGGCTACAACTGTAACGTAAAGTTATAGCCTAAAGATAAAAAAATAATGAAACTTCTCTTTGCCCTCAGCCTAAACGATTTGCCAGGGAACAAATTATAGATCCAACGGTCGTTAGATACACACAAGACGAATTATAGCTCGCATTAACGCCGAAAACGGCGGATAAAATGTTCAAACCACAGATTTGAGCTTTAAACAACTACATTATCGCCTGAAAAAGTCTTAAAACTACATTTTGTCACACATTAACAGTAGATTTTAACAAAAAAGACGTGTAAACACAGCCCATGTCAGCCATTTCTCAACGAGACGAGCCGCTGGCCGAAGCCCCGCCCATGACGCGAATTCACGTCTGTTGTGCAGTGAATGTCACTCGAATGAAGCGAGTAAACTCTAAATGTTCAAGCGTCCAACTTCGTGCGAATAGCGCAATTTATTTGCGTCCGGTGTGAACGCCACATAAGGCTTTATATAATGTAAACGAATGAGTTATAAAAAAAAATCACCCCCCTCTAGTAGTGGGAAGTTTGGATCATTTTACTGACTCGGATCTTTGAGTCTCGTTCAGCAAAATGAACTAATCTTTTTTCGAGTCATTTCGTTCATTTCAGAAAAATATAATTAAAATGACATGTTAAATAGCCCAACCCATCTAGTACTTGTGAAAATGTTGATTACATTTGTAAAACTAAATAAAAATAAACTATAGGGTACTGCAACCAAAGCCAAATGATAAGAAACTGAAACGTTTAATTAATTGATTAGTTGTTGGGTCAGGCTATTGCAGTCTAACTCTGATAGTTCACCTCACCTCCTGATCCAAGACATTCTTTCTTTTGCAACTTCATATTTATCACGTTTGTTCTCCGCCTCTCGTGTCTTCGAACTCCTCGAGACGTTAGTTGTCGACTCGTCTGTGTCTGACTCTGATCTGGGGCCGGGCCAGGCCATGTGACACAGGTCTGGGAACAGAATGATTAGTTCATCTTTCGAGTCTCGAGTCTCGAGTTCGGGTTTGAGTCTTTCGTTCTTCCTGTCAGTCCCATAGAGTCTGTGCTGTCAGTAGCGGAAACAGAAAAGATTTGTTCTTTCGAGGTCGGGTTTGAGTCTTTCGTTCTTCCTGTCAGTCCAATAGAGTCTATGCTGTCAGTAACGGAAACAGAAAAGATTAATTTTTACGAGTCTTTTGGGTTTGACGTTTGAGTCATTCGTTCTTTTGCCACGTGACTTGTCAGCTTATTGAACACAAGTTCACAACCTTTTTACTAACAAGCACGTAGTTATTTTTTTTTATTTGTTTTATATTTTTTATATATAATTCTCAGTTAATATCAGACATAAACAAATATGGGAAATATATTGACAATTCAAGTCTAACATCACAAATTCAAGTCAATTAGACTATTACTCATTTTGAATCATATAGCACAAACACACACACACACACACACACACACACACACACACACACACACATATATATATATATATATATATATATATATATATATATATATATATATATATATATATATATATATATATATATATATATATATATATATATATATATATATATATATATATATATTTCCCATATTTGTATATGTCTGATATTAACTGAGAATTATATATAAAAAAAAATTAAAATTAAAAAAAAATAACTACGTGCTTGTTAGTAAAAAGGTTGTGAACTTGTGTTCAATAAGCTGACAAGGAACGAATGACTCAAACGTCAAACCCGAAAGAGTCGAAAGAACTAATCTTTTCTGTTTCCGTTACTGACAGCATAGACTCTATGGGACTGACAGGAAGAACGAAAGACTCAAACCCGAACTCGAGACTCGAAACTCGAAAGATGAACTAATAATTTTTGTTCTTTCCAGTACATATTCAGCGTAATGCGCATGCGCGGTCAACACAAAATGAACGAATCACTCTCTGAGACAACTCGGTAGTCCCGAGTCATATTAAAGATTTGTTCAAAATGAACGAATCGTTCATGAACGACACATCACTACCCCCCCTCACAGTTGTCATGAAGGGCTAAATTAGCCGTATAGGCCAAAACCACAATTTTTACCAGACTGTAAACATGTTTTTTTCTGCTGTAAAGTTGGGCATTTTAACATGGGGCTCAATGAGATTCTGCTCCCTCCTGGAGCCGCTGTAGTGGCCAGTCGATGAACTGCAGTTTAAGTCACTTCCCTATTGGTTTCAAGAGAAACTGGGGGAGGTTGCCGCTTGCTGTTGATCGGTGAAACGAACTTAAAAATGCTGTATTATCCATGCCAGGACAGTAGATGGCGATGTCACTTTGTAAAGAAACTACATGTCTAAAGACTGCATTTTCACAGATTTGTGTTTTTATACTTTACATTTAGACGATAACAGTATTGCTTTGAAACCTGATTTCAAAAGCTTGCGTTTCCAGGCCACCAAAACACAGCTGTCGTCTAAATAAATGACTAAAATGCATGAAAACTTTTCATTTTTAAGTTAAAAACCTAAGTGAAAAAAATTAACCCAATCTTGTGCATAAACATGTTTTAAAGGGATAGTTCACCCAGAAAACAAAAATTATAGGTCAAAATGAGGTCAAAATACCGGCATGATCATAGAAATATATACGTAGATTACTCATTCGACCAATCCGCGCAGGCACTAAGGAGGCATCTATGTAAATATCTATGACCGCTCTTGTTTTTTTGACCTTATTCGCAGGAAGTTATGGTGGTCTGTAGAGCTGATGACACTCATCTGATATGAGGTGAAATAATAGCATAAATACTGCTCGGTTTCTCGCAGAAACTGATCGTTTCGTGTCTTCACGAGCCGCAGGGTTTAATTTGAAGTTGTCTGTGCATGTTTTTTTTACTCTAATAGAATTGGACCCCATTCACATGCATTGTACGACTGACAGACTGCAACGGTTGGAGTTAAAAATCTTCATTTGTGTTCTACTAAGAAACAAAGACGCCTACATCTTGGATGCCTTGGGGGTAAGCAGAAAAACATAAAATTTCCGTTTTTGGGTGAACTATCCCTTTAAGAGGTTATGATTTTGTGAATTTGTATGATGTGATTCATAGAGAAACATCAATTTTAGAAAAATGTAAGCATGAAGTTCCACCCCAAAAGCAGATCGTACGAAAATTTACTAACGAGAATGTATACAAACTCATACAAATTAGCCGGCAAATTTCCCAAAACATAAAATAGTTACAAGATTGTGTTGGGAAACTAAGGTTTATTCAAGTATAGACGTTTCTTTTTTACACGTATTACACGTGTAGACAATGTGTAATGTTTTTAAATCTCTAATTTTGAGTTGGAACGTGAAATCACAAATATGAAAAATTGCGAATAAAAGTTATTTTTAATAAGTTGAGAACGCTCTGAAATCGTTTTGCAAGGCACTGTGTACACACATGCTCAGATGAAATGATGTCTCTCTCAGATAAGTTTAGCCTTTATGAAGACAGCCTATATTTGTTTGCCTGCTTTAACTGCTGCTTAAATGATCATGGAGTGCTGACCGCGCACACATGGATTCAAACAAGGGCTCAGATTACGTGAGACTACAACATTTCGCTTTGCAGTTATACCGTGTACTCGTCTAGACACGAGATTTGAAGAATTGCACACCACTCTTGGTCTGTTTCCACATGATTCAGAACACGAGAAATACACATTTTGAAAACAACATGTTATCATGACAGCTCTTTTCAGTGTCTGGTCTAACGCTGCATCTGTCATGTGAGCTCTTCGGTGGTTTTTTGACACCTTGGTATGTATAGACCCATGTAGCCTATTACTATTTGATACCTTCACTATACTGCCCTTTTTTTTTTGTAAGGACTTTGAGGCTGAACTCCAGCTATGTTTGGAATAGCATGCTAATATGTCTATTTCTGTGGTATATGTTGAACTGTATGTGATACAGAATGCGTTTTTTGTGTACAACAGCTAATCTCCATATGATCTACTGCATTACATTTGCCAAATAGATTTATACTTAAATACTTAAAAGTAGGCCTAACTAAGAATACTTTGCTTGTAGTTGTGTTTACTCCTTTGTATGTAAGTAGTTTGACTGTAAAACATATTGTAATATGTTTGCAGAGAATTACGAAACATACTACGTTCACATACATTTCGTTAAAAACGATGGCAGTTATTCTACTTTGAAATGTCGGTTTTTGTTTTGGTTTTTGTGGCCCCGCCCACTGCCAGTTTAGCCAATAGTATTTCCACACCCCGGGTTACCACTTGGCGGAAAACACGCCAAATGGTGCGTTCAAGTCATGTCGTAAAGATCATATTTACGAGTTGAATGCATATGAATGCCACCATAAAGTCGTAAATACCAGTGGGAAGCTCTGGATTTTCTTTAAAGGGGTTAGTTCACCCAGAAATTTAAATTATCCCATGATTTACTCACCCTTAAGTCATCCTAGGTGTATATGACATTACATGGAGTTATATTAAAAATGTCCTGGCTCTTCCAAGCTTTATAATGGCAGTGAATTGTGAATTGTCTCGTTTTTGAAGTCCATAAAAGAGCATCTATCTGTCACATGTGCTCTGTGTCTGTCCTTGGACTTTTACGTTGAAGTGTTTCCTGTGCTTTATTTTGTAGTTCTTTGTAGTTTTTCATGTTGATTAGTCTCCCCAGGTGTTTCCCATTTACCACACCCCTTGTTATCTTGTTAAGCTTGTTTCCACAAGCATATATACACACACACACACACACACACAGGCAAACTAGCTTGACAAGATAACAAGGGGTGTGGTAAATGGAAAACATCTGGGAAAACAAATCAACAGAAAACTACAAAGAACTACAAAATAAAGCACAGGAAACACTTCAACGTAAAAGTCCAAGGACAGACACGGAGCACATGTGAATCTCAAAAAACTGCTCCACACGGCTCCGGGGGTTAATAAAGGCCTTCTGAAGCAAAGTGGTGCGTTTGTGTAAGAAAAATATCCATATTTAAAACTTTATAGACTAAAATAGCTAACTTCCGGCGGTCAGCGGTACGCAAGTCGACTTACGGTGAAAGAGTAACCCTTGACGCATGAGTATTGACGAACGCAGAGGACAGAGCAAAACAAAACACCGGTCGTGAATTAGAGTCTCAAACGAGAATTTTTAAAGAGAAATAGTGGAGGATTTCGATATAAGAGAAGAGGGGCTGGTGTTTTCCCGCCAACTGGCAACATGTGGTGTGGAAATACTAAACTGGCAGTGGGCGGGACCACACAAACCAAAACTTCAAATTTCAAAGTAGAATAACTGGCTGTAGCTTTGCTTTTCTGAGAAACAAGTAGGTGAATTTAGCATGTTTCCTACATATCTGCAAACATATTACGGTTATTTTTGCATGCTTTAGTAAAGTGAAAAACTTACATACAGCACCTTTAAATATTAGATATTCAATATCAATCCAAAACAATAGGGTAAATACACATTCAAAGAATAAATGTTTAATGGATTTCTTCTGTGTTACAAAAGACGATTTTTTTTATAGACATGGAGACTAAACTCTTAAAAATGCTGGGTTGTTTCAACCCAATTTTGGGTCAAATATGGACAAACCCAACCATTGGGTTAAATTTTAAATAAAAAATTAGAAATATGGACAAACCTAACCGTTGGGTTAAATTTGTAACAAAAAATTAGAAATATGGACAAACCTAACCGTTGGGTTAAATTTTAAATAAAAAGTTTGAAATATGGACAAAACCAACCGTTGGGTTAAATTTTAAATAAAAAATTTGAAATATGGACAAAACCAACCGTTGGGTTAAATTTTAAATTACATTTTTGAAATATTGTCGAACCCAACCGTTGGTTAAATTAAAAATTTGAAATATGGACAAACCCGGCCGTTGGGTTAAATTTCAAATTAACATTTTAACCCAACGGCAGGGTTTGTCCATATTTGACCCAATAATGGGTTGATACAACCCAGCATTTTTTAGAGTGTTGTCTCCATGTCTTGAGACTATTCGTAATTGATTCCAATGTAAAAAGTATTTTTCAGCCACAGGATCCCTTGTCAAAAAATCCTATTGGAATTTCAGTTTATCCTGTGGTATTTTCTTTTATTACTTTTTATTATAATAAATAAATTATTAATTAATTAATTGCTTTTTAGATTGTGTGTGTGTGTGTGTGTGTGTGTGTGTGTGTGTGTGTGTGTGTGTGTGTGTGTGTGTGTGTGTGTGTGTGTGTGTGTGTGCGCGCGTGTGTGTGTGGGAGAGATTTTTGATTTTCGAAAAAACTTTATTACAAATATTAACACATTGTCTAGACAATCAAGTCAAAAACATCAAAAAAAAAAAAAACTTTCCAAGATGGGAGCAAAGACCAAGTTATTTTCAATAACCTCACACAAAGC
Source organism: Gobio occitaniae (assembly GCA_033150135.1). Taxonomy (NCBI): domain Eukaryota; kingdom Metazoa; phylum Chordata; class Actinopteri; order Cypriniformes; family Gobionidae; genus Gobio; species Gobio occitaniae. The sequence continues at coordinate 35,547 of JARQWZ010007259.1, forward strand.
CCCACCGTAACACCAAATAAAGTCAAAAGAAAGAAGATCATTCATAGCTTTGAAATAACGAAAATCAATAAAGATTCTGGATTTGACAGAATTGAAAAAAAACTATACATTTTAACTCATGTTACGTTCAATTTAGTTTTTCCTAGTAACATAGACAGCCATTTTAGCTTGACCTAATGAAAAAATTCAAAAGTTGACATTTAAACCGTTTTCTCTGACCCACAAATAAAAGTCTAGAGAGAGAGAGAGAGAGAGAGAGAGAGAGAGAGAGAGAGAGAGGAGAGAGAGAGAGAGAGAGAGGAGAGAGAGAGAGAGAGAGAGAGAGAGAGAGAGAGAGAGAGAGAGAGAGAGAGAGAGAGAGAGAGAGAGAGAGAATCCGAGCGGTTCCAAAATATGATAGCTCCTCCAGGGACTGTTTTGTGGGTTAGCTAAGTGAATTGTTTCACTGGATAGATCAAATGAATAGCCTTATATGTAATTTATATTGGCGAGACAGTATTTACTGTAAACTCTAGACCTCTTTCCATTCCGTCGAGTTCAGCGAACCATCCTCTCCGCACGGGGCGCTCGTTCAGTCGCAGCGGCAGAATCTGTCCAGAGCGCCGCCGAGCAAGTCGTTTTCTCGGACTTTCTGCGGACGGCGACGTTGACAACTTCAATAGAGTGTGTGTTAGCCGGGAACACTCTGTGATATTAAAGTTTTACATCGATCAAAGTTAGGACAGTCTCGGGAAAATGGTGACCTATTTCGGGGACGCGGCAGCGGCGGTGTGCGATAAATGAGGATTTGGATAAATAACTTGCAGACAGTTTAATGAACTCCATCCGCGCGCTTCATGTTCGGTAGGACAGGAGGAGGATCATTTCAAATCAGTCAAATCTTTCAGTATTTGGAGGATCTCTACATATGGACACAGGCAGTTGAGTGATAGCGGAGTTTTAGTTGAGTGTTGTGATGGGTAAAGATTATTACCGGGTCCTGGGCATTGAGAAGGGCGCCACTGATGAGGAGATCAAGAAAGCCTACAGAAAACAAGCTCTGCGATTTCATCCCGACAAGAACAAAGCGGCCGGGAGCAGAAGATAAATTCAAAGAGATCGCCGAGGCTTATGATGTCCTGAGCGATGCCAAGAAGAAAGACATCTATGACAGATATGGAGAGGATGGTAAGAGCTGTCATTGTCCCACTATAGATCGATAGGTGTACATATAGACAGAGATAAGTCCTTACAAAGTACTGTTGTCATTTTAGATATTAGTGTTTTGGTGCTTTGATATATTTGTACTGAATTTTTTTTTACCGTGGTATTTATCCCAAAGCGGTACCATGGCATGGATAGAAAGATAGACATACATAGACAGATGATAGATAGACAGATGGAAAGATAGGATAGCTAGATAGACAGACAGAGAGAAGGATTGATAGATAGATAGACAGACTGAAGGATAGATAGACAGACAGAAGGGTAGATAGATAGACAGACAAACAGATATAAGGATAGATGATAGATAGATAGACAGACAGATAGATAGCTAGATAGACAGACAGAGTGAAAGACATACATAGACAGATGATAGATAGACAGATGGAAAGATAGATAGCTAGATAGACAGACAGAGAGAATGATAGACAGATGGAAAGATAGATAGCTAGATAGACAGAGAGAAGGATAGATAGATAGACAGATAGATAGATAGACAGACAGACAGAAGGATAGATAGACAGACAGACAGATAGACAGAAGGATAGATAGACAGACAGATAGACAGAAGGGTAGATAGATAGACAGACAGACAGATAGAAGGATAGATGGATAGATAGACAGATAGAGTAGATAGACAGAAAGAAAGATAGCTAGATAGACAGACATACATAGAGAAGGATAAATAGATAGACAGACAGAAGGATAGATAGATAGACATACAGAAAGATAGATAGATAGACAGACAGAAAGATAGATAGATAGCTAGATAGACCGACAGACAGACATAGAGAAAGATAGATATATAGATAGACAGACAGACAGAAGGATAGATAGACAGACAGACTGAGAGAAGGATAGATAGATAGACAGACAGACATAGAGAAGGATAGATAAATAGATAGATCGACAGAAGGATAGATATATAGACAGACAGACAGAAGGATAGATAGACAAAAGGATAGATAGATAGACAGACAGACAGAAGGATAGATAGACAGATTGATTGATAGATATATAGATAGATTGATTGATAGATAGACAGACAGACAGACAGACAGACAGACATAGAGAAGGATAGATAGATAGACAGACAGACAGACAGACAGAAGGATAGATAAATAGATAGACAGACAGAAGGATAGACAGACAGACAGACATAGAGAAGGATAGATATATAGATAGATAGATAGATAGACAGACAGACAGACAGACAGACAGAAAGATAGATAGCTAGATAGACAGACATAGATAAGGATAGATAGATAGACAGAATGATAGATAGATAGACAGACAGACAGAAGGTGAGATAGATAGATGGATAGACAGAAGGATAGATAGATAAACAGAAGGATAGATAGATAGACAGACAGACATAGAGATAGATTGATTGATAGATATATAGATAGATAGATAGATAAATAGATAGACAGACAGACTGAAGGATAGATATAGATAGACAGAGAGAAGGAAAGACAGATAGATAGATAGATAGACAGACAGACAGACAGAAAGATGGATAGCTAGATAGACAGACAGACATAGGAGAAGGATAGACAGATAGATAGATAGACAGACAGACAGACAGAAAGATAGATAGCTAGATAGACAGACATAGAGAAGGATAGATAGATAGATAGACAGACAGACAGAAGGATGGATAGATAGATAGACAGAAGGATAGATAGATAGACAGACAGACAGAAGGATAGATAGATAGATAGACAGACAGAATGATAGTTATACAGACAGACAGATAGAAGGATAGACAGACAGAAGAATAGATAGATAGACAGAAGAATAGATAGATAGACAGAAGAATAGATAGATAGACAGCCATAGAGAAGGATAGATAGACAGACAGACAGACAGAAGGATAGATCTAGAAAGAAAGAAAGTAGGGCAGCACGATATGTGATACCTTTTTAAATATACATTATTAAATGTGTTTAAAATCAATTAAAATAATATTTTAAAATATTTAAAACTGAAAATGATGTAACCAATATATGTGTTTCACATTCTCTCTGGGAAAAGAAAGCATCACTGCAACTTCTGAAAGTGACCAGCAGTGTTTCAGCTTTAACATACAACAATAACAAGTCATTTTAACATCAGTGTAAACAAGCAAAAACATTGATTGTCAATATTTAAATACAAACAACTCTTTGCTCAACGTGGTAACATATAAGCCTAAAATGGATATATGATAAATACTGAATATGCGATACAATAATGCTTTAAGTGTGTGAAATAAATGTCAATTATATTTGAAATAGTGCTGTCAATCGATTAAAAAAAAAAATTTAATCGCACATTTTAATGAATTTTTGTTCAATTTTATATTATTTATATTAATATCTTTATATTCTAATAATTTGACAGTTTATTGGAAATACTTGTTGTAAGGGTTTATGAATGAAGGCTAGTAACTCTGATACTAATGTCTCCATGACAATTATTCTTTTTTTACATTAATGATAGACGTTCAGCATTACAGTATAATCAAAAGCTATATCAATTTCAACATTTATTAGGCTTTAAAAAAAAGCAACGTTTATTTGAAAACAATCTTCACATAAACCCATTATAATAAATGTCATATTTACCTGTGGCCTTCATACCGGTCTAACAGGCTGGACATATTTATATATAGTCCAGGGCTCGACATTCAGACCAAAACATCTGTCACTCACTGTCCGTCAAAAATATATATATATATATATTTTTTGTAAATATGATTTATTCTTATTCAATATTCTCACCAGTGTTCAATCAGCTTTGACATATTTTAATCTGCATATTGGGGATATTTTTTACTAGGGCTGGACCAGAATATTAGTTCAGTGGGTTGATATTTGATTTTCAATTTTGGGATTCGAATATTCTGTGTTTTTTTATCTTTTCTTCCCCCGCACACCTGCCCTTCGAATCGGTTCTTTTTGCGCTTGAATATGTTTACAATATAAAATCTGGAAAAACTCTTTTTATTTTCATTACAATTATCT
>JARQWZ010007260.1:0-39753 GCA_033150135.1 Gobio occitaniae
TTATGTTGTCAGGATTGGTCATTTGCATTTGCATGTCAGAATGATTCTCCACACCTATGACACTGGGTGAAAAGTATGTGTTTTTTAATTAAAGCCATACTGTTGTGTGAAATATCTTTGCACATTTGTCTTTGGGGAATGTTACTGATTAAATGTGAAAGAAATGCCAGGAATTTTTTTGCTGACAGTTAAATGTACGTCTTGCTCATGCAAATGACAAAGACAAGCCTAAATATTATTAAACAAAAACTATTGTTCTTGTTTTTTTATCATGTAAGTAAACGTTTGTCATATATCAGAATAATGTTTTAGCTATTTAATGTGGTTCAGTTTACATTTTTCATAATTGCTGGTTTGTAAAGAGGACTTTTTTTTTTTTTAAACAAATGAATCAAAACGAAAATATTTTGAGGAAGTTTACTGGAAGGAACTAGTCTTTAGAAATCTGATCCAGGGAACTTTTCTTTGCCCCTGTGTGTGCAGTGTGATGCTGGGAAGTGTAATCCATGCCTTCATCCTGCACTGAGAAGACTCACTCGCACGTCTGACCGCTGGAGGAAGGCTGAAACTTTTGAAGGCGCTGCGTCTAGTAGCGCGGATCCACTGTGAGTGAACGGTGGGATGAAACTCTTCTGTTTTTGCTTTCATTCCTCGCCTGCGCGTTCACGGACACATTCCACCTAGGAAGCAGACGGCAGCTTCAACTAATAATGCGGCGTGATTGATCATCGACAGGAGACAATACCCATCCACTGCTTTCCATTCCTACATATTCACTGGATATCTGTAGACGAAGTGCGGGCGAAGAGGCTTTTGTTCTGCGGTGTTACTCGCTGTGACAGGACTCCGTTTCGATCAATATGACGTCTCCGGCTAAATTCCGAAAGGACAAGGAAATTATAGCCGAATATGAAACGCAAGTTAAAGGTAAGTGAAATGTGTTCACTAATGTGCTGTCTTACACGGCTATCATCGTGTTTCGTATTTGAAAGGTTACAGTGCATATGCACGAGCTCGTGTATGAGTGTATGAGCACAATACGCAGTCGTATTACGGTAGAAAAACGCTTTTTTTTACTTTGTGAGAAACAATGCTAGCTCTTCTCCACATGTGGCAATGTGTCCAGACGGAATGATAGATGTGCGAGTCAGTCAGTCGCCTGCGTGTGTAGAGATATGGTCAATATATACTATCTCAAACCTTTTTAACAGGGTTTTTTTACTATTGAAAACGGTGTTATTATGTTATTTATGCGGCGTTTGTGCTGTTTTTTTCTGTATTGTTTCCCTCAGTTAGCTTGTGTAGGTTGTACGTATAGACAAGGCAGGGCGTTTTCTTTTGCCCTGCGTGTCTCTATACGAGCTGGTGCGGTGCTGTTCAACATTGATTTTTCTTAAATATATGACAGGTTGACTGACATTGGTATTTTACTGTAGGTCATGGAATAAACAATACGTTTAAAGGACATTTTGAGTTTTATCTGACAGAAAACAGTTGTTTTGGCAGCAATGGACGTGAATGAAGCAAAGGTGTGATGCTAGGTGACAGTTCGGTTAGGGCTGTAACCTCATTAACGTTTACGCTGTGGTGACAGTTTAAAGTGTTAGTTTGAAGGCAGAGGGAATGTGATTTTTTTCTGTTTTTGAGAAGTAATAGTATTTCGTAAAGTAATTGTAACAATACACCTCGCATATTTCTTCACTCGCACAGATGTGTGTACGCAACGCGTGTTTTGTCTCACGCGAGGGGTTTCCGTTCCCATAGAAACATCTGCCTGATGAAGTAAAACGAAGCTGTTTTTAATTGAGAGACGAATTGAATGATTCACTTCATTAGTGAAGCTCCCTATCACGTTATTCACGCCGTTATGTGTGCCTGCTCTTTTGTGTATTTATCCGGTCACTGGCACTTTGAATAGAACAATTGAGCAGTCCTGCCTGTTGCTGCTGAGTGTGGGGAAATCTTCTTTAATAAGAGTCACTGAGTTTCTCATCTTTGAAAGTTTTATTCGAGTAGGTCATTGTGACACAAAAATTGCTAAACAACATGAGCCATGCAGGTTTAGGGTGTCTAAATGCAAGTTTTGCATGGAAATATGGCTCAAATCAGCTTAAAAGCTGGCGTGCTGGACTTTTGGCTGGTTTAGAGTGGTTTTGGTTCAATAATTAGACTGGGAGACCATATTAATCCAGCTAAGACCAGTGAACAGTCTTAAGTTTCAGGGAACTTTATTCCCTGAAAAACTGATTTCCATGTCAAAAGTAAATTAAGTTAATGAAATCTTTATTAATTGAAAAGTCATTGAAATGACTAAATATACATTTTTAAAAAGTGCTTTTGGTCATATCTTTATATACACATAAATCCTTTCCACTAATCACAAATGGCTTCAAAATTAATGGTATTCATTCATTCATTCATTCATTCATTGGGGATAGTTCACCCCATAAAATGATTATTACTCACCCTCATGTCATTCCAAACCCATAGACTTGAATTCATCTTTTGAACACAAATGAAGATATTTGATGAAATATGAGAGCTTTTTGCTGTCCCTCCATTGACAGCTATACGCAACTAAAACTTTGACGCTTCAAAAAGTTCATAAAGAGATCGTAAAACGAATCCATATGAATTGAGTGGTTTCGTCCAAGTTTCTGAAGAGACACGATCGCTTTATATGATGAACGGATTGAATTTAGGCTTTTATTCACATAAACATTCATCAACTCACACATCCGTTGTAGTAAACCTACAAGCTCAAGCATGTTCGCTTGACGTTCGAGAACCAATGAGGTTCAGTGTTAAGCAGCATGTTTGAGCTACCACAAGAGGCTTGTTCCTGCAGGTTGTCAAGCAGGTTTCGGTTGAGTGTCTTATGTCCGCTGATCAATGTTTGTATGCGATTTAAAAGCCTATATTATATATGTTCATCATGTAAAGTGATCGAGCCTCTTCAGAAAATTTGGACTAAACCGCTCAATTCATATTGATTAGTATTATGATCTCTTTCTGAACTTTTTGAAAGTGGATAGTTTTGGGTTGTTTAATAAACATAATTTTGATTTAGTGATGAGATCTCCATTTTAAAGAGGATAAATAATAATTTCATTCTCATCCTCAAGAAGCATATAACGTCCAACACATTGATCTGCTTTCATGCAAGAAGAGAATGTGTTTCAGTTTATAAAATGTGAATCTATAAACCTGATATTAATTTGGCACTATTTTTCCTCCTCCATATCCTCTCTCTGGATGCTGTGTCATATCACTTCCCCTTGCCAAATTTAACCTCCAGCCTCCCCCACAAGCAAATCCCTATTACTCTGCCATGCCTGAAAACAAAATGCTTGTAGATAATTTTGCTCAATAATCTTGAGCTGACAGGAACTGGAAAGAAACAATAATAAGCATGATTTCTTCTCTCAGGAATTTCAAGGGCACACACTGAAAAATGGCCTAGATTTCGAAAGCAGCCATGCCTGGTGAAACAGTGCTGATTTGGCTAAATAATCTGTCATGAATTAGCGGCAGAAAGAGGAAGCGGTAATTGCTTGGTGATCCATTTCTGTGCTGAGGCAACCAGACATGAGGAGAAAATCTGAAATTGGAGAAGTCCGAGAGAGACAGATCAAAGCTGCGTACAGTTCTAACTGGATTATCATTGATTAACATCAACTTGATTTGAAACATACCGTTTTTCCATCAAAATCGTGTCCTTATTCCCAAAGCCCTGGAGTTGCTTTTATCTTAAAGGGATAGTTCACCCAAATATCGAAATTCGAAGTTGTTCCAAACCTGTATGAATTTCTTTCTTCGCTGAACACAAAAGAAGATATGAAAAAAATGTGGGATGCACCGATATAACATTTTTGGCCGTTAACCGATAATTCTTTGTATTTGAAAGCCGATAACCGACATATTGGCCGATAAATCTAAATCCAGATTTTTATATCATTTTTGAGAGCCTTTTAATTACAACCATTAAAAATCGTGTCCTAAGCACAACAATTATAATGTTCTCATTATAATTAGCATGTTACACACTTTTTGAAGTGATTTCAATTAGGGCTGTCAATCTTCCTCCATTATCCCATTCGAATTTCATTCATTAGTTAGGGCCCGAGCACCGATGGTGTGAGGACCCTATTGGATTTCGAAAGTTTATTATTATTCTTCTCCTGAATGAATCGCTTTTTTGGGGGCCTAAACACGCTCGAAAACTCACAAAACTTTCAAAACGCGTCCAAATTGGCGAAAATTTACGTCTGTTATGGTATTCAGAATTAGACGTGGCAAAATGGCTCGACAGCGCCACCTAACGTAGTGCCCCTCCCGCTTCGTTTCACGTACAGCTATGAAATTCGGTATACACATGTAACAGCCCAATACCTACAAAAAAGTCTCTACGTGCAAAATCTGAAAACCAACAGGAAGTCAGATATTTTTTATTTTTTTGTTGCAAAATGTGCCATTTCCAGACGTTGTACTTTAACGAACTCCTCCTAGAGATTTAATCAGATCAACATCATATTTGGTCAGTCTAATCTAAAGGCCTTCACATGTTTGATAAGAGTCCTGACCTAAACACATCTACATGCCAATATTCAGTTAGTCATAAGGCCACCTGCTGGCAACAGGAAATGGCATGCTTTATACTATAATTCATTCCCAGAAACACTTTTAAATATGCCATGAAATCCCAAACATGCTAGTAACACAATAAATCTTGCAACACGTGGATACGTGCTACTGTATGTGATTTACGCCATTAAACAGGAAGTTGTTGTAACTCAGGTATACAATATCCGATCTGCCTCAAACTTCACGTTTGATAATAGTCCTGACCTGAAGACTCTACATGGCAATATTCAGTTATAGTCGAAGTGCGACCTGCTGGCAGAAAGAAGTGTGGCACATTGAAGTGAGTTTGCCATATTTCTCCTATATTGACCCGCTTAAATGCATGTCGCCCACTATTCACTGTTTTCCTGAGGCCACCGGGTGGCGGTGCATGTGCGAGGGCCCTTTCATCGCTGCTAGCAGCTTTAATTTTTTTTAATATTCAAATTATATTAGAATATTAAATGCTCAAATTTGACAATACAATTTTCAATTCGAAATTTGCTCAATATCGAAAATACAAACTTATCCAAAAAAATGAGCATTAAAGAAATGTAGAACAAAAGTAAACCAGAGGCTAGGCTATAATAATCAACATGGGCAAGATTTGGTCCTAAAGGTTGTTGGCCAAAAACACAAGGCGATCTACGTTTTCTGGATCTAGTGCAGAGCGTTGCGATCTTCGCTAAAGATAGTCAACATATTACATTTTTTATTGATTTTTAAACCCATTCGAATAGTAGTTTTAACATTCGATTAGTATTAATTTTTTAAATATTCGAATTGTATTCGACTACCAAAATTCATTCAAACAGCCCTAATTTCAATTAGGGCTAGGCGATAAAACGATAACGATATGTATCGTGATAGACACTAATCAATATCAATAAAAATTTTTTTTTTTTTTTTTTCTTCGTCGGAAGAAACCAGAGGTTGCGAAGCAAGTTTGGTTGCAAGAACAAAGGCACTCACTCTGTGGTAACCAAGCAACGTAGGGAGTGACACGCTAACAGCCAATCAGGTAACCGTATCAGGTTTGGTTGCGCCATATCGTTGTCTCGTGTTGGATTCATTCTTCAGTAAACAGAACTGGCGTGGAGTGTTAAGTGGAAAATGAGTGCCGCAGCGAGCGAGGAAATTGTTGATAAAACAGGAAAACAAGTCAGCTTGCCAGTATGGCAGTTTTTTGGATTTTATAAGTCTGACCGCTGCCCCATCAAGACTGGTCAGCGCGAGCCTCCGCTGACAGCGTGCGCGCCTCGTTCGTTTGTGCTATTCTTGACTTTGGCTGAATCCGAAATCGCCCCCTAAACCCTCAATCACTATTCCCTTATAGGAGTGAATGAAAACAAGTGAGCGAATTCGGACATGCGCTGTGTGTACACTTGTTATTGTGGTGCAAAGTGGGATAGAATAAGTGCACTCAATAACGTCCACTATGGTTTTGGACACTACAAATGGCTGTCCCCTCAAATAGTGCCCTATTTAAGGGTATAGGGGGCAATTTCGGATTCAGCCTTCGAAACTACATGGAGAGGTAATGTTACTCTGCATCAGTGCCTTATGACAAAGCATCTAAACGGTAACTGTAACAAAGAAATTACGGAGGCACTGCACCTTAATGTTAATAGATAATTAATGTTCATTGTGATTTTAGACTTGTGTTTATATTTTAACTATTTGAGTGTTTTCCATGGACATTTCTGCCTTTATAACAGAGTGGATTATAATCAGAGGAAGGTTAAGTTTAAAATAAAAATGATTAAATGTAAAACATTCTTTTCCTGGTCCTTATTTTAAATGGGTCATAAAACATATCAATAATTATCGATATTGACTGACATGAAACATTATATCGTGATACAGTTTTCAGCCATATCGCCCAGCCCTAATTTCAATCATATTTCAAGCAGTTCAAAAACATCATGGCGAAAAGTGCGAATCTGAAATGTCTCAGCTGAAGGAAATAATCCATTATTTATTAGCTTTAATATATCAGCCACATTTTCTTATTGGGCCGTTCATTAAAAATGAACACATCGGCTGATACTGATATGGTGGCCTATATATCATTAATTCCTAGAAAAAAGACTATGGAAGTAGGGCTGGGCGATATATCGCATGACATTGTTAGGCCCATCTCGTCAGTAAAGCCGGTTCCTTGATTAGTAGTAAATCGCCATCACCTGCGTTCAGATAGAGCGGCATTTACTACAAAGAGCCGTAGTTCACTGACAAGCTGAGCCATATCGCATTAATTATCGCAGGCGATACGTCCGTGATAATTAATGCGTTATGGCTCAGCTTGTCAGTGAACTACGGCTCTTTGTAGTAAATGCCGCTCTATCTGAACGCAGGTGATGGCGATTTACTACTAATCAAGGAACCGGCTTTACTGACGAGATGCGCCTAACAATGTCATGCGATATATCGCCCAGCCCTATATGGAAGTCAATGGGGCCCATCAACTTTTTGGTTACCGACATTCTTCAAAAGATCTTCTTTTGTGTTCAGCAGAAGAAAGAAATTCATATTGGTTTGGAACAAGTTGAGGGTGAGTAAATGATGACAGAATTTTCATTTTTGGATGACCTATCCCTTAAAATCCATAGGCTACAGGCAAACAGAATCTCAACAGTCTCTTGTCTGCAAATCTCAATACCTCTGGTTCTCCATTCAGATGCTTTAAAAAGGAATCACAAATGAAACTCAACTCAAAGACTCCCTAATGGCTCAGGTATAAGCTTCTCATACCTGAAAGAACTGAAAGGGATGGAACACTGGGCTTGAATTTTCGAGGACTGGCAGGAAATGTACAGCTGTGCTTTTTCTCCACAGCTGGATGGAAGGATTGGTTAATGTAGCCATAATCCCTCAGACAAAGGGAGTGAGCATGTCAAGCAATTGAAAAGTGACTATGGGCTTTCTGAAGCTGTGGGAAACAACATGATTGTCGGGTCTAATTGGCATCTGTAATAAAAAAGAAAGTCCTGGAAGATGCTTTGCCCCTCTTTACACTTTGTGCCTGATGCATTTTTAACCATAAAGATCTAGAAGCGTTTTGGGATATTGTTATAATGAAGATTTAAAGATAGCATTTCCTTCATTCATTTGCCATTAGTTCCTGTATTTTATAGATGGCTGCTCTTTGTTTGCGCAAGAGAAAGCATATTGTGCAAAATGCATTAGAGGTGGCGATTTTTGTAGATGAATTGATTTTAATAGCGATTTGATGCGCATATATGTAGGTCACTGTTGAATTCTGTTTGAAGTGCTGATGTTGGGGTTTTGGGGGAGGGTGTGAAAGCCTGCTAACATTTTCCCTCTCAACACATTTCCCTGTCTGAATGTCAGTAATGATGACTGTTCATCCCATTTCACTGCACGTATAAGGCCCAAAACAGACCATTGCTTTTGATCAGGGTCATACTATATTCTGGATAGCATCCTCTGTATTCTCACTCTTTGACTGCTCATTTCTCATTCTGTAACCGCATGTGTTTCTGCCGACAAGCGAAATAGTGGAGTCTTTACAACTCAAGCGGCTGGGTTTATCTGGCAAAAAGGAATGGAATGAGAAAACCTTCAGTTGGTTTCATTAGCAGTGGTTTAGTATTTTCACACAGTTGTTTGGAGCTTTGAACAGGCAGGCTAATTGGTTGAGAATGAAAGATGCAAAAGCTGATCTGAGAGCGACATCATGAAAGACATATGTTAAAGGTCCCGTTTTTCGTGTTTTTTTGAAGCTTTGATTGTGTTTACAGTGTGCAATATAACATGTGTTAATGTTTCATGTGTAAAAAAACACAGTATTTTTCACACAATTTACTTATCTGTATACTGCTGTTTTCACTGTCCTCAAAACGGCCTGAGAATTTCCTCGTTCTATGAAGTCCCTCCTTCAGAAATACGTATCGAGTTCTGATTGTGCCAGCGGTTCCCGTGTTGTGATTCGACAGCAGCTTAGCACACGTTGCCCGAGAAGGTCACGCCTCTTACCATAACGGGGAGATGAACGCGCTCAAACTACAGCCCCTGAAGGCCAAAGGCCACAGCGTCTGATGGCGACAAACGCAACCGAACCGAACCGAACGCAACACTCCCTCTTCTCCACGAGGGAGCAACAAGACCACGCCCCCTTTTTCGCGTATTCTTGTGGGCGGAGGTTAGTCAACAAACTGCTCTACTGACGTAATTAAAGCAGGAAATACCAGGATGTAGTCCAAACCGGCCGTTCGCTGTAGGCTTTGAAAGGGAACTTCTGTTAAATAAAATATCTTGCTTGGCATTGAACTTTGAGCTTTATAATTTTACAGGTGTTATTTATGCTCTAACAGCAACATTACACACTAACTAAAGTTTGAAAAATGGGATCACGAAGAACAGGACCTTTAACATTTGTGAGTGATATAAAGACCATAGTGATTAATTGTCTGATATCTGACGTTTTAAGATCGCCAGCATCATAACATTTGTTTCAGTGAGTGAATTGTAGCATTTATTTGAATTCATTGGAGAGAGAGAGAGAGAGAGAGAGAGAGAGAGAGAGAGAGATGCACGTGTGAATTACCTGTGTCTGTTCAGCGTTTCTTCATTAACAATGAAGCTGTGAGTTTAATTACTTCAAAACAAGCGATGTTACCTCTTTATGTTTTAGGGTTACACCTCGATTCAATTAAAGTTCCAAGAGGTCTGGTCTCCATATTTCCTTCCCAACAGAGGTCCGAACATTACTGTTTTGAACAGCTATACATTTCCATCGGGACAGCGTATTCGAAACACTCAAAAAAGTCATTAAAGATGGGAATCTTGGTCCCCGAGAGCCAAAGCTGTGATGTCCATGAATATTTACCAATGAATATCTACCAAAAAAGTATATATTTCTCCCCCCCCCCAAAAAAATTTTTTTTTCCAGAGACCTTGTGTATGACACATAGAAGGCCTTGGGACCGGGGCATTTTTGCCATCAAATAATTTTCTAAATTATAACATCTACTGAATACCAACCTACTCTACACTGAGCCAACGCGGAGCCGGGCAAATAACTCCCTCTCGTGATGTTAAAAAAAAAAAACAAAGTCAAAGAAGCGCTCACTTCTACAAAATTTGTGCCCTCATGTCTTTTTAAAACATTTTAAATCCTGCATTAACTTTTCATATGGTATTTTCATACAAAGTTATATATTCATTTAAAAAATTTTTTTTACCTGCAATATGCCCTTTAACCTGGTTTAGTTAAATGGTCGGAGTCCTCTGTATGACAGATAAAAATAATTGTATTTGCTGCATTCTCATTTGCTGCAGTGTTTTAGCAAAATAATCTATTTCTTCTGCTCACCGTGGTTCTGATATGTTGTTTAAATAACGTGGTATCTGCAGCTCTTAATTGGAACTTTACATCTTTGGCGAGACAGAGCGAAGCAACGCGCACAGAGTGGAAAGGGCTTGAAGGAAGCGCATTTGGCTCTAAATAAAAATATTAAGAGGATGTAGTGCTGAAAGATCGTTACTATAAATGACCCTGAACGCTTGTGGTGTGAAATGCTCCATTTTTTTGACGCGCTGCCAACTGTAGAAATGGTTATATGGTCCCCTATAGATAGATAGATAGATAGATAGATAGATAGATAGATAGATAGATAGATAGATAGATAGATAGATAGATAGATAGATAGATAGATAGATAGATAGATAGATAGATAGATAGATAGATAGATAGATAGATAGATAGTAATCCCATTGTGATTCCTATTATATGTTAATTTTAGTTAGAAATAGCATCACCCATTCCAATAAGTTCACTTCATCTGCGAGGTCAATGAGGAGCAAGTCATTTAGGTTTACAGCTCTGCTTCAGCCTTTGTTTATCCATGCTGCAGCGGCAACAAATCATTACGTTTCCACTAATCTCTTCTTGTCCTTTTTAATACCCTTCCCATAACGAGTGTGCCTCAATTAGAACAGGCCAGCATTGATCCGTGGCTACCGCTCCGGCCAAAGACGCTCCACTTTAGCGCTTAATGAGCCAGAGGAATGGACGGTGTGCCCATTGCGGTGCTAGAATGAAGTATGTAAATGTATGTAGAAATGCTGACTTGATCTGAAATATTCTTCCCCAGGAAGGATGTTTGTTTAAGGAAGAAGAGGAGAAGAAGGAGGGGGCGACAGTGCACCACACACACGTATTGTTGCTATTGTGTTCCTCTGAATTGGAAACTCACCCCCGATTTTTGGACTTCCTGTCAGAGGACCAGCCCTGAGGGAGTTGACCTGGATCAGGGTGAAGGCCTCCGCTGTAATCAGGATACCCTGTTGCTTGGTCCTGATCTAAGTTTTCATTTATAGTATTTGAAAAACTACTGGAGGCCAAATTACATCCGTAAAACAGAATTCACTCATTCTTGTTGGAAGTTGTCTTTGCAGCTTTTCTCATACCATATTAGTGGTTCTCACACTTGCAATCACCTTAGAAAGGGATCTAAGCTCTTCGACCAATTAATCAGCTTTCTTTCTAACAGCTATAATGTACTAAAATGCCTCAGATCAACCAAAGGACAAACACAGCATAATGTTTGTGGACGCAACAGAAAGGCCATAATTGAGAACAGATGCCTGATCCCGCTGGATGCACATGGTTAGATGCGCAAACTGTTACCTGACACAGAATAGTAAGGAAAAAGACTGAAATCACACCCATCAAAACTCCATTATGCTGTTTGTACTGCATCAGCATAATTTACTCTGGAAGTGAAAATGGCCGTATCGACTTTCTGTTCTCTCTAATTAATCTTCCACTCTGCTCCTTAACAAATGAACACCAGGTGATTCCCAATCCGAATGTAAATGCACTGCCAAGCTGGATCAGAAACGTACAGATGAATGTGATCAAGGGAAGACGCTCACTCCTTCACGAACCTGCTTCCACTTACGAATGTGCTCAGGGACCAGCTATTTTCAAACCACCTTCCTTTTCAGTGTTCTTAAATATGTTAGCAAGCATGAAATTCGTGCACACATGCTCGTTTTCATGGCTCATCTCCATGATAGGTAACGCTGGACTAAATAATGTGATTTCTTTGTCAGTCCACGCTAAATGTCCTGAAGTCCAGCAGACCTTCAAACAGGCACGGTAAAGTCATCAAGCACTTTCCCGACGTTCAGCCAAGGGAAGGTGTGGGGGAGGGTTGGAGAGAGCCTGCAAAGTGGAAAACCATTTACATTTTCTCTTCCATCTACTTCTTTGTCAGACCGAAATGGGCAGTCTTGGTTTTAGTGGACCTTTGCGTTATGCATGGCAGGAGAACACGTGCCAGTCGGCGACATCAAACCAGACTGTGATGTTAACTCTAAGACCCGAACCATTGACTCAGTCAGTACTTTAAATTTAAAGAGGGGATCAAATGAAGGAGGTCAGAGTGGACACTTTGGATATACTCCCTTATGTTTTGGCCGTCCTGATTGGAGGATGCCAGACAGGAAGGGGCTTACCTTTTAAGAAGTGCTAATTATGGATTGCTTGTCACAGATGTGGCTGTTCTTCATTAGTTCCTCTTTTGAAGATGACTGATTTCCGCAATGAAGAGTCTTGGGGCACAAGTTGATAATTGAAGTAGGCATCCTTTAAAGGGTTAGTTCACCCAAAAATGAAAATTCTGTCATTAATTACTCACCCTCATGTCGTTGGACACCCGTAAGACCTCCGTTCATATTCGGAACACAAATGAAGATATTTTAGTTGAAAGCTGATGGCTGAGAAAGGCTTCAGACAGGCCTCCATTGGCATTCAGTACATTGACACTTCCAAGATCCATGAAAGGCACTTAAAACGTCGTTACAAAGTCCATCTCACCACAGTGGCTCTACAATAATTTTACGATGCGACGACAATAGTTTTTGTGCGCAAAAAAAAATCAAAATAACACCTTTAACCAACTTGTTCTCGACTTCCGTGTGTGCCTCCACGACGCATGCGCGAGAATATGACGTAGCGCCGGCGTTCGGGAATCCATGAAATACACACTTTAACCCCATTTTGAGAACTACGCCGAGACCTAAAGCACGATCAATGTAGAATCCAACAGCTTAGACACGCGCGTCTTCCTCTGCTCGTAAACAAATCGCTTCTGGGTCATCTGTCCGAACGCCGGATCTGCGTCATATTCTCGCGCATGCGTCGTGGAGGCACACACGGAAGTCGAGAACAAGTTGGTTAAAGGTGTTATTTTTATTTTTTTTTGCGCACAAAAACTATTGTCGTCGCATCGTAAAATTATTGTAGAGCCACTGTGGTGAGATAGACTTTGTAACGACGTTTTAAGTGCCTTTCATGGATCTTGGAAGTGTCAATGTACTGAATGCCAATGGAGGCCTGTCTGAAGCCTTTCTCAGCCATCAGCTTTCAACTAAAATATCTTCATTTGTGTTCCGAATATGAACGGAGGTCTGACGGGTGTCCAACGACATGAGGGTGAGTAATTAATGACAGAATTTTCATTTTTGGGTGAACTAACCCTTTAATATTAGAATTGAAATTATTTAAAGGGTTAGTTCACCCAAAAATGAAAATTCTATCATTAATTTACTTACCCTCATGTCGTTCGACGCCCGTAAGACCTTTGTTCGGAAAACACAAATGAAGATATTTTTGTTGAAATCCAATGGCTCAGAAAGGCCTCCATTGGCAGTAATGTAATTTGCACTCACAAGACCCATAAAAGGTATTAAAGGCATCGTTACAAAGTCCATCTCACTACAGTGGTTCTACAATAATGTTATGAAGCGACGATAAAAGTTTTTGTGCCCCAAAAAAATCTAAATAAGGACATTATTCAACAATCCGCCTGGGCCTTTGACGTGAACTCACGAAACACCACGACGCATGAGCGAGAATATGACTTTCATTTTCGCGGCTGGACTTTGTAACGACGTCTTTAGTACCTTTTATGGGTCTTGTGAGTGCAAATTACATTACTGCCAATGGAGGCCTTTCTGAGCCATCGGATTTCAACAAAAATATCTTCATTTGTGTTCCGAAGGTAAACAAAGGTTAATGACAATTTTCCTTTTTGGGTGAACTAACCCTTTAAGAATTTACATTTTTGCACCACTAGTGTCACCACACAAAATTACAATCTGCTTGACAAAGTGTTCCAGACATGCCAACAATGGCTCAACCAGCAGCAAAACTACTTGTTTGTGTGATCAAAGAAACCAGGATGTGTTTGAAAAGTCATTATTTTTGTAATTCTGCTGCTCTTAATGGTGCAACAATTGCACAATTCAACTTCAGAGTTCACTGAAAAACAGAAATTATGTCATCATCAACCTTCTTTCTTTTGAAACCTATTTAAAAAATTGTTTTGATTATGTGGAACACAAAAGGGGATTTTTATAGCAGATTGTCCAGCTACTATTTTCCATACATTGAAGGAGAATGGTGACATATCAGTGGGGTTTTTTTTATGAATAACTTGAATAACTAATATTTGGAATGTAGTGAATGAATCATACAGACAGACAGCTTTTATGATGATTTTTTGAGCTTGTCCCCAATCACTTTCATTATTTATACATAATAGCATGAACTAGGGGTGGGCGATATAGCCTCAAAATTATATCACGTTTTTTCAAGAATATTTGTGATGATATTTTATGATGATATATATATTAAAAAAATGGAACAAAGTTTTATTGGCGATCGCAAGATTGCCAGGCAGCAGCATTTATTAGTGCAAACAAAATGAAGGGCATTTTCCATCATTTTCCAATGAGTAAATCTATTGTCATAAGGTGGCAGCATTATAGTGCAATAGTAGTGACAGTCACACAGCATTAGTCAAATGTAAGCCAAGTTAAAAATAAAACAAAAAGTAGTCTTGGTACAAGTTGGGAGTGTTTTCACTGGAAATCTTAAGTAAAAGTGTAACATGACTCCTTAACATTTTATTTTAACAATAGCTTAAGTAATTTATGCCATGGTCTGTCTGATTTCTGACATTGGATTCTGATACGGTACATGTAGTTCCAATTCAGATGAATCACCGTTCTATATCAATGCGCTGTTTTTATTGACGCGCAACGCGCACACACACACAGGCCTACGTCACTCACATACAGAGGGCGGAGATCGCACTGCGCATTCAGGGGCACAGAAACTTATCAACAACGCTGTCCTGCGACTTTTAGCAATAAAATAGCTAAGCTACTGGATCACTACATTATATTTCTCAGCAACGATGGGGTTACTTTGCTATTTTTAAGTAATACACGCACATCTACATTTTTGAGAGAGACGCTGAACAGACACAGTCACACAGGTATGAATCTCTCTCTCTCTCTCTCTCTCTCTCTCTCTCTCTCTCGATCGATAGCCTAATTAGGTCAAATAAATGCTCTGATTCATCCATTTAAATAAATGTAATCTTACGGACTACTTTATCTCTGTGTCCAATTCAAAGCGGGCAGAATGCCGGATAAAATGCGCCGTAACTGACGAAAATAACAGTCAATTTGACCCTTCCAGTCAAATATTGTGCTGCAAACATCAATAACAGATTTAAGTGGTTAATGCTGTGTCAGTTGTTGAGAAGTCTGACCTCTTGTAACCGGGTAGCTCCCTTTTTAGGTACTAAATCGTCATCGGAGGCTGACATGCTGCTATTTCAGACAGATGTTGTTGTGCGCGCTAAGGAACGTAAATGCGCCATACATTGCGTTGCTATATCGTTGATATCGCGAGATGACCCTATTTTATCATGTAAAAAATTGTACTGGTGTTATCGTGGACAGTATGATATGGCACACCCCTAGCATGAACATCCTGGAAAAGAAAGAAATTCAAATAAGTAAATGATAGAATTTGCATTTTTCAGAAAACCGTCCCTTTAAGATGGCTGTCTTTGGCTCTTTGTCAGCTCGAACAGTGACACGGTTTGAATGAATCTAGTGGTATTTGTGCTGATATTTGCATACCGCCAACGGACACATTCCACCATGAGCTTGTCCGCTATGCAAAATCAGAACGCCAGCTCATCGCATCGAGCCTCATCGACATCTCTTTGACTCCGTGGAGTGTCTCTTGAGACAAGAAGTTATTCAAATGAGGAAGCAGGTTCTACTCTGTCTTGCCCAAAGGACATTTCAGTTCCTCCACTCATTTAAACCCCAGCCACTGTGAGAACAGAGTCCACGTCTCGCACAGCAACAGACCTGAGACCTGTAGGAATGTGCAACATGAGTCAGGATCACAGTCTTTGGAGAGGGCTGGTGTCTTTTCTTTCTCTTTCTTTCTTTCCAGATCTGCTGTGGTTCTGGACTAACAATAAGAGCATTGTGTAGACCTGCAGGACCAAAGCGGTCTCTGTTATTCTATTGTTCTTTTCTTCTTGGTCTGCTCACTCCTACTTTTCTCGCAACCCCTGAAATGATGTTTGTCACTCAGGATGAAATATGACGCATTGGTTTTTGGTGTTTTCCTCCCCCTCCCCCTCCCCCTTCTTAACCAGACATTTAATAATTGCAAACACATGACGTTTTAACACAAGGTTGACCACACACTTTGCATGTTGTTTTCTGCTTTATATTAATTTCCATGTGGCATACTTCAATGAGTTTCATTAGAGACCACAGGCTATATTGCCTGTATAATAATTATAATCTATCGTGTATATCCACATGTCTTGGCTCTACATTGCTTGTAAATACGATCCAAAATATAGAAAGACTTGGACTGAAGAGTTGTTTTCAAGTTGTTTTTGAAAGGCACATAATAAGTGAGGAGCTATAAAAAGCCTTGCACATCAACAAAAGCATATTCATATCCTCAATTTAAAAGTCAATAAATAAAGAATAAAGGGCAGCAGTTCCTCTAAATAAACCTGGCCTAAATGAAAAACAATTGAAGCTGAGGTATTGGATGTTTGAGAAGTCCCTTGGGTCAAGAGAGGAAACAGATTTTTTCTTTGTGTTAAGGCCTGCTTTGTTTCCTGCCTCTGTTAGGCCGGTTCTTGATTACAGTTACTGACTGACCGCTACGTGGCTTTCTGGCTCACTTCCTTACTTGACATCCAGCTGGATACTGGTTTAATCCACCTTGGTTCAAAGCTAACAATGGTTAGCTGTGAAGTTGAGATAGCAAAGCATTGTGGGAATGATATAGCATTTTCCATCCTCACTTTTGCATTCAGACTCTCTGAAATGTCTATGTTGACTATTGTATTATGCGGTAGACTGGAAAGTATTGGCTGCCAAAAACAAGACATCTACCTTCATCTTTTGTAAATTTATGGGCCTAAGAATGATATTTAGGTGTGTCTCTCTTCAGGATAATTAAACTTTCCCTTCATCGTAATACCACAGAGATGGTTTTCCTCCAACCCAAAACTTTTGTAGGCATCTATTTTCCCATCAACTCTGAGTCTGACAAGTAGAATGTCTTCTCCACAAGATTTAACATTCATCTCGCTGTTCACTACTCATTTTCACGACCAGGTTTCTTCTCTGTGCCTAATTCACATTGTTTAAGGGTGCTTTCACACTTGGTTTGATTGCTCCCCCCCTCCCCCTGCCCCCGCTGGACTGTGTTCATATTATATTATTTGGGTCCGAACCGGGGTGTGTTTGCGTCATTAAAGCAGCAGCTGTTTACCCGGTGGCTTAGTAACGACAGCGAGCCTGAAGGCAGGAAAATGCATAGCGTTGCTCACCTCACTTTTATATTTTTTGTTTTTTAACCGTTGGTTTTGTTTCTAAAGCTTCAGTACGTAATGGCACTTGCGTCTATCTGCTACGAATGTACTGCAAATGCTCTAAATCTACAGCTCTCTGCTTGCAGTATGTCAGTCACGCTCGTCAGGAAAATGAGTGAAACACACACAAACACACATTTTTATCAAATCATACGTCATTAATAGCGGTTCACTTCCGCGAACCGTAGCGGAGTTCACATGAATCGTACCCCAGACCACCCTTTTTAAGCGGACTCAGGTGCGCACCCGAGTTCGGAAGACCGCGTTCACATCATGACGACTCACGTCAATCGAACCCGGGTGTGCACCAAAACTGCTAGTGTGAAAGCACCCTAATATTAGGTTGATCTGTTTTTTTTTTTATGATATAGCTTAGAGCTGCACGATTCTGAACAGACAACTAAACAAAATAACGTAATTTACCGGAGGTTCTGACTAAATGTTATGTTAGTCTATAACATTTTTTTTTTCATTCATTTGAATTAAATATAAAAAAAAAAATCAGTTTGAAAATTGAATGATTCAATGACTTCCTCATTAATACTTTACGTGTTTCATTACTGGATGAATCAGCATTTTTTTGATCGAATCTCTTGAATGAATGATTCAATGACATTTTTCACTTGTCGCCTCCTGGTGACGTAACAATGTCATCGACAAACGTCATTTGAAGCGCCACGTTAGTTTCAAAAGGTGGTTTTGAGCGCTACCATTGTTTATATCCAAGCTGTAAACTTTTATCCCAGTTTTTCTGTGTTAATATGAATATTTGTAACACAGAAAGTTTGTGAAGCTGTTTCAATGGAAAATGGACAGCAGCCTAATGTACCTTTCTGTAGTTTTGCTCTGTCAGCCATGGCTGTAGAGCACAAAATGTAAACACACAGTTGCAATGGCGATCAAACAACAAAAGAGAAAGAGAAAATGACTCCTGTAGCTTTAAAAAAGATCAAATGTATTAATTAATTAATTATATGAGTTATATTTTAACAGTGAAGACTGTTATTTTACATTTGATTATTCAATTTTTGTCCCTGAATACTGCTAGATTTACCTGAAAAACATAAAGCACTGCTTATTTCAATTGTATCTTTCTTCTATTGTATATGTCTGCTTATAATTTGTTTATTATTTTCTATGCAGATTCACTCCCCTACAAAATCTGCCCAATTATTCTAGAATGATTCATTCTTTTCAAATAGAGCTATTCAAATCATCTGGTGAAATTGTCTTTATATCGCAGAAAAGCAAAATATCGCAATGTAAGTTTTTTCCAATATTGTGCAGCCCTAGTTTACAGTACATGCTAAAAGACAAGCTCTTTTTGGCTGTAAATGTAGAATATTGGCGGAGATACAGCCCTAGTGATTAGCCCGAATACAGTCATAAGGTATAAGATATCAGCAGGATTTTCAGCATTGACAGTGAGGTACGGCATTGTGCAGCAGGGACATTGCTTGTCTGACTGGGTCACACTTCTACTAATGCTTTTTTAATGAAGCAATTCATCACTTCTCTTTGTTTTTCTCTTAATATGTGGTCTCTCTTTGTTCCCCCCTCCACAAACATGCTCAGGTTCACACTGATCTGATGTTGGTGGTGAGGAGACGAGCCAAGCTTATTCCTCATCGGTATTCTGATGTGCTAGCACAATTGACTTGGAGCCATTTTAGGTGTTCCAATGTATCAAAGCATTATTCATTACATTTTTTTTCTGTACTATGCACCATGTGAGTGTAGGCTCAAAGAACTGAGTTCCTTCTCCTCATCAGCCCAGCTTTGATTTGAACTTTAAGGTAATGTAGCTACACTACGGTATGCCCAACATTACACACATAAACTCTACCTGTGTAAATTCCCAATTTCCCAAACAGCCTTAAGCGAAAAACACACTACAAGACAGAGACTACAAGACTACAAGAGGTCATCAGCGTGTACATTCAAAGACTTCACTCTAAAAAAAAAAATACTGGGTTGTTTTTTTTTTCCATTATTTTGGTTAAATATGGACAAACCCAACCGTTGGGTTTTAAAAATGTAATAAAAAAATGTAAACCAACAATTGGGTTTGTCCATATTTGACCCAAACATGGGTTGAAAAACAACCTAGTATTTTTTAGATTGTTGGTTTCTGGTGAATGGTGCACTTGACTCAACAGAATGAGACTGCTTGCATCAATTGACCGGTCGCAAAGACCCGCCCCCTTTAGTTACTGTTGCTATGTCCGACAAGCCACTCTCACACCACACCATTTTCTCAGTGAAAAACACATCGCAGAGCAAAGAGGATACTGACAACGCACTGACAGACAGGACAGAGCAGGTTTCTTTTAATATGAAGCAAAGTCACAACTCAAAAATGTTGTCATTTTTTTGAAGAAATGTAAACAATAAATACCGCTTTGTGGCTCTTTAATCAGTTAAAGCTGCTCATGAACCGATCATCTCTTCCTTCTAGTTCATTTATAGTATCAAATAAACGTGAATGAACTTCAGAAGGAATGTTGTTTCAACCGCGGAAAGACGTCAGTACACACCGTTTTTCAAGTTCAAGTCCACAGACGTTAATATACGAACTCTCTTCAATGCTTTGTCGGACAAAAATGGCGGATTCAGCGGATGGTGGATTATGATTGGTCAGATCGCCTGTCAATCACACTCCCGCTCCCGTCAATCACTATTGCAAGATCATTCTCTTCTTAGACTGTGCATTTAGGATGACCTAAAGGTAAAGGTAAAAAAAATATTTGTAAATAAAAATGTCCTTTACCTCATAAAATATAGGTGATAATGTTATAATCATAACATCATCTCTTTGACTGTGGAGTCTCTGAGACAAGAGGAAGTGAGGAAGCATTTTCTGTTCGGTCTATAAATATATATATATATATATATATATATATATATAAATATATATATATATATATATATATATATATATATATATATATATATATATATATATATATATATATATATATATATATATATATATATATATATATATATATATATATATATATATATATATATATATATATATATATATATATATATATATATATATATATATATATATATATATATATATATATATATATATATATATATATATATATATATATATACACACTCCCCTAAAGGATTATTAGGAACACCTGTTCAATTTTTCATTAATGCAATTATCTAATCAACTAATCACATGGCAGTTGCTTCAATGCATTTAGGGGTGTGGTCCTGGTCAAGACAATCTCCTGAACTCCAGACTGAATGTCAGAATGGGAAAGAAAGGTGATTTAAGCAATTTTGAGCATGGCATGGTTGTTGGTGCCAGACGGGCTGGTCTGAGTATTTCGCAATCTGCTCAGTTACTGGGATTTTCACGCACAACCATTTCTAAGGTTTACAAAGAATGGTGTGAAAAGGGAAAAACATCCAGTATGCGGCAGTCCTGTGGGCGAAAATGCCTTGTTGATGCTAGAGGTCAGAGAAGAATGGGCCGACTGATTCAAGCTGATAGAAGAGCAACTTTGACTGAAATAACCACTCGTTACAACCGAGGTATGCAGCAAAGCATTTGTGAAGCCACAACGCACGCAACCTTGAGGTGGATGGGCTACAACAGCAGAAGACCCCACCGGGTACCACTCATCTACACTACAAATAGGAAAAAGAGGCTACAATTTGCACAAACTCACCAAAATTGGACGGTTGAAGACTGGAAAAATGTTGCCTGGTCTGATGAGTCTCGATTTCTGTTGAGACATTCAGATGGTAGAGTCAGAATTTGGCGTAAACAGAATGAGAACATGGATCCATCATGTCTTGTTACCACTGTGCAGGCTGGTGGTGGTGGTGTAATGGTGTGGGGGATGTTTTCTTGGCACACTTTAGGCCCCTTAGTGCCAATTGGGCATCGTTTAAATGCCACGGCCTACCTGAGCATTGTTTCTGACCATGTCCATCCCTTTATGACCACCATGTACCCATCCTCTGATGGCTACTTCCAGCAGAATAATGTATAATGTAAATAATATATATATATATATATTAGTTGCAGACTTCGGTCTTGCAGTATGCGCTTGGCAGGAAAGGAAAATAAAAATACATTAGCTTCAGTCATTTATCTGTGCACATACTGCGGACTGAACCGTTGAGTGGACCCATACACTGAAACCAACATTGTGTGTTTTGGATTACCCACAGACCCTTGATGAGCAACCCTTGGAGGTTCCTGTGATTCGGGGACAGGCGGATCTCAACCCGCCGTGGGCTTTTTGTTTTTACTCAAACCAGATGTCTGTTCACCCTGCACATGACTCCATAATGAGAGCCAAACCTGAGATTCTCATTCCTTTTCTTCATGCACGGCCTGTTTTGCACAATATTCCTCCTTACATAATAATTTAGGGGCTTATTTTAAAGGACTGAGGAGGTTTTGCTCCTTTGAAGTCTTCGCACAGCCCCAGTGTGTCCTGGTACTCATACTTTGACTGCACGTTTGTTTCAATAAATGTTCACCCAGAGATGATAATTAAAAACTGAGATAAGTCAGACGTGTCTTTAAAACTACAAAGTGCGCTCATTTTATCACTGCAGAGCCGTATTGCCCAGAGCTATAGTGCGTCGTCTTGAAATGGTCTTGAAATATTTCTGTGTAGCACAAAGTTTGCATTGTGCAACTGCTAAGTATGTATAGTTACAAGAAAATGATGGGTTATGCAACTATACGTGTGTAAACACGTCCTGCTGCAAACAAGCAGTGAAATACCAGACAGTAAAAGCAACATTCATTTTAGGGGTCATAGAAATAGAAATAGATCCTTAAGGTATCAACTACGCATTTTTACTTTTTTTTTGTTTTCATGAAATTGATCTTGCCATCATCTAACGTGGCATTACATGGCGTTAAAGGGGTGATGAATTGAGAAATCAACTTCCCCTTGAGCTTTTGATATATAAAAGGTCATGGTAATATAAGAATATCCTGTAAGTTTCAGAGCTGAAAACTTCCTTGTTGGTCAAAGAAAAGCTTTTATTGACACCAGGCCCAGCAAACGATCGATTTCAGAATAGGGATGGGCAACAGTGGTCGAGTAATCGAGTACTCGAACGTCACAGCGATCATCGATCATGAGAAAAAAATATTTGTCTCTTTTTTTATTGGTTATTGCATCGTTTTGCGCGGTACCTGAGGTCTGATTGGTTAGCGTTATACAGCACGCCTCCGCGGCGAAATAAAGTGAAACTGAGGCGTGCACTGCAGTGATGTCTGGAATCACTGTGATCATTGAATGGTTAGTGCAAGATGTGCAGCGCCAATCTGTCATAGCCTACATAGCATTATAATGAGAACACGATGGAAATAGAATGCTGTAAATGATCTGTGCTTAGTTCCCCGTGTATCAGCTGTTAAAGGAAATCCATAGAGAAACTAGCGAGAACACTCAGACTAGCGTGTGAAGTTCATGTGTGCATTCGCGTCCTTTTCTGCAGATGCACGTTGTAAGATTACTTTTATGTTGTCTTTCTGATTAATCTAATATAAAACGCGTTTGGTTGAGCTTAATAAGCAAGCAAAGCGCTGCCGTTATACCGGCTGTTGTTCATTCTCTTCAGTTTCAGCTCAAACGCATATTTCATGCTCGACATGATGGTTTAGAGACAGATATTCTTTTTAGATAGGCTATTTCTTTCTCAGAATCATTGATATTAGTAATGCAGCAGTGCTATACTGTTCTCGTATTTTTTAACAGTAGACCTAGTTTATTTAAAGTTGTTTTTCTTTATGAGTTCGAAAACGCGCAGTGATGTCTGTAAACGCTTCGATCATGAATAATAAAATTAAGTGCAGAATGTGTAGAGTCAATCTGTCAAATCATTTTAATGAGAACACGATTTTAATAAAATGTTGTTTCTGTGTGCTTTCGTTGTCCGTGTATCAGCGTTGTTAAGGGAAGAGCGCATTCAAAATGTTCCGTTTCAAACCCTTCGCCTGTAAAATCTAGCACGCTGAAGTTCACGTGCGCATTCACGTCCTTTTGTGTTGATTTATGTCGTAATAGGTTCATAATAATCTTCATATTAATTTTGATATAGGGTGCGTTTGGTTGAGTTTATTAACCAGCTAGCAAGCTCTGCAGGGTGGTGTTATTTCACAGTTTCAGCTCAAAGGCAATGCTCGATATTACTGACTTGGTTATTTGAGACGGTCATTTTATAAAGATGTTTCTTTTTCAAAGACATTTATGCATCATAATCTAGCAGTTATTTTTTGTTTTATATGTTCATGTTTTCATATACCTGTTTTCATGTCACGTTTGTATTTGTCAAAAACCATTTTCATAACAGTTTTCATTATCTCAATGATGGACATGCCCCGCCCCCTGCACATGCCCCGCCCCCGAGTACTCGAGTACTCGTTTTTGAGACCTATCGATGATCGAAATGAGAAATTGACAAAAATGCCCATCCCTATTTCAGAATGTGCCCGGCTATGACGTGAGAGTGTAGTGAAGCACCACCTCAACAGAAGAAGAACAACGCCTGATTCTGTAGCCCCGCCCTCCGACTCGTGCCACTAACATGACAGCTAAGAGCAGCATAGAGCTAAACAGCATCGAATTTCTAAGCAGTAAACATAACACATAAGCTTTTCGGATTCAGATTTTTAAGCATTCGGATTCCAATATTATGAATGCATGGATGAACTTTATTTTTAATGAATTTCCAGCTCACGTGGGGAAGACATTGCGCATTTGTTCCTTCATTTCACCAGAGTCGTTTGTAAACAAGAGACTGGATTTGCAGACAGGATGAGATTACATGAACGAATGAAGCAACACACTAATGTGAGTAAAACATGTTTTTTTTATATGTGATAGTATTGCATTGTTACAGATCGTTTGATATCTATGGATTATGTGTACGTGTCTAACAGAACATACCTTAGCTCGCTGTCACAGGCTGGAGAATACTTTATTTGTGGTGTTCTTGGTTCATTACTGTCTTGATGTGCGTTGTTCTCTCTCTTGACGCGATATTTGAAGGGCGCACACCCGCGCGTGTGTTTGTGTGTACGGTTCGCGGTTATATTCATCGATCGGGCGGGCCAAGTAACGTTAATAAAAATATATCATTCCAATCAATCGTGGGTGGATGAGAGATGAATCATTGTGTTTGTTTGATAAAGACATTTTGCAAGCCCTGGCTGTGGGCTGGGCGATTCATTCTGGTTGCCGTTTGCCACAAGCTGTCACTGACAGGGGGAGCAGAAGCTCATTAAATATGCTAATCTTATCCTATCCTAGCCATGGGCGTTTACTTCCAAGTCTTCAGTGCGGCACGCCCATAAAAACTGAGTGTGTCTTGAGAGTAGGGCTGTGCAATTAATCGAATTTCGATTTCGATTTCGATTTTGCCTCCCAACGATCACCAAAATAGTACAATCGAGAAAAAACGATTATTTTGCCATGTTCAGTTTTGCAAGAACACTCTTATTTTGTCTTGCGTTCTGAATGAAACGCGCACGCGCTCATCCGCCCCTCCCGAAGCCACAAACTTTCTCAGATCGTGAGTCTCGTGTGCATATCATCCGCTGGAATTTAAAAACTCGGCGCGAGTAAAGATGGCAGAAGGAGGGCAGTTACTGCAGCGTTTGGGAACAGTTTGGCTTCGAGGAATCAGACGACGAGCAGAAACATGCTACGTGCAAGATTTGCTACATGGTAGTGGCTGCAACGCAAGGGAACACCACGAATTTGTTTAACAACTTGAAAATTAAACAGAGTGACCCATGACAATCTAATAAAGAAACAAAAACTGACGAGAGCAGGGATGCCGTGTAAACGTCCTTTTTTCCCCTCATATTTTTCAAATAATTCTCTCTTTGTAAACTTTGTTCAATGCATGCGAGTGCTGCCGTATGTTTGAATATGACAAGTCGTTTTCACCGTCACCACCCGGGTTTAGTGCCAGAAGACGCGAATGAGAAGCCGCGCGCGCTGTGAGAAAATGTATCTCTGTGCGCTCATCCGAGAGCGCACACACGTCTCACAGCGCGCAAATATTGAGTTCTCTTTCAAGTCTTGCTCTTGAACGGACAAACTCACACAAAAAGTATGTCAACATGTCCATCTTGATGAGTATCCTAGCAGACATAGTCTGTATATGCCTTAAGTGAACTTTATACAGTCGATAAAGACGACACATATCCGATCATTAGGTCTTAAAGAGACAGTAGCCTTTACTGTTGTCATTTTAATTTCAAACAACAAAAGACAAGGACATCACTCACCGCTCTTGATTGAATAGCTTTTGTAAGTTTAATAGGATTCATCTTTAATTTATGCACTCAAATATGCAATGTTATTTTACATTTGATACATTTCTGTACCTGAAAACTAATGTTAGACGTACCTGAAAGCATATCTAGCCGAACCATATTGTTGATCTTATTTATTTGTGGTTATCATTTTTACGTGAATACTTTTATACTTTGATTTGAATATATGTTATATTATTTATTTTAATAGTTCAAAAAGTACAACAAATGTTACAATTTCAATTGAATTGGTGAATGGTGTATTTTTAATAAATACAACACATTCCCAAAGTCATGTGAAATAATCGTGTTACATAATCGTGATTTCAATATTGACCAAAATAATCGTGATTATGATTTTTTCTATAATCGAGCAGCCCTACTTGAGAGAGCCTCAAAACCAGTGCAGAAAATAACTTTTTCATTATGATGTTTTTGAATGTAAAAACCTCGCGAAACTCAATATAAGTTGACCTCAGACAACAGTAAAAAAAAAAAAAAAGCCAGTTCATGACCCCTTTAACACAAATTCTGTTACACATGTTAAGGATACACTTGAGTACTCACATTGATGCAGGTGCACATGTGGGTTCTTCAGCTGCACTTCTGCAATTTATCTGTAACAGGAAGGACCATAATTGTTCAAACGAGCCTAGTTTATTATTAGGAGCATTTTATTTGAAATATGGTGCGTTTTAATGAAAGTCTCCTATGCTTACTCATGTTGGTTCGTAATATTCAGCAATATGGCTAACCCTGACTGTACTGACACTATTGGATGAGAACTGTTTTCAACAGAGCATGTTAATGGTTAAATTTACCTCATTTCATATTTGATGATCTTTACACAGTTATAAACAATACTGAATCAACACTAAGTGACCTCAGCTGAATAATTACACTATTTTTTTTAGAGGTGCTTTACAGCAGAATTGAACTCTGTTTGCATTATTGAACCATCATTTTCCTGTTATCACTGTAAAGCTGCTTTGAAACAATCTGTATTGTATAAAGCACTATATAAATAAAGGTGACTTGACTTGACTCACCATTTATTTGATCAAAAATACATTAAAGGAGATTTTCTCCTTTAAATTTTTTTTTTTTTTTCATGTTTAAGTGCTATAATCGGGTCCCCGGTGCATCTACCAACACAGAAAACATGAAAAAGGACAACCCAGGTCAACTTCGTTTTGGTAAGCCTTTTTCTGCAAGCCTGTGAAAAAACGAGCCGCTCAGATTTCTCTCTTTCTGAAGTAAGAAGGGGATCTATTATAATATTACCGCCCCTTAATCAGCACC
Organism: Gobio occitaniae; assembly: GCA_033150135.1. Classification (NCBI taxonomy): domain Eukaryota; kingdom Metazoa; phylum Chordata; class Actinopteri; order Cypriniformes; family Gobionidae; genus Gobio; species Gobio occitaniae. The sequence continues at coordinate 26,995 of JARQWZ010007260.1, forward strand.
AACGGCGCTGACACGCTGTTCTATATTAGCATAGTTTCCGCCCTCAGTCAGTTGTACACTGTCCGCCATTTTCTCCTCGCTCGAGCAGCTGTAGTGACAACAATGTAAGCAATGCAGGTGCATTGCCTGAATGAGGGACAATTCAAGGCAGGTTTTGGTAAAAAGTTAAAGCTCAAGGATGGATCAGTACCAACTATTCGTGATCCAGCCTATATTCTCTGGAGCGAAACTGGTCACGGCAGTAACTAAAGAGAGAGCACGCACTTTGCTTTATCTGAGTTGTTTTATGGATATAGCAGTGGATTTACCAGTTTATTAAGCACCCCCTGAAAAGACATATGGTCTGTATTTGTTTACTCTTAGTTGTAAGGAGTGTTTTTGTGTAATTCGCTGTGTATGCTGATGATAATACAAGGGAGAGAGAGAGAGAGAGTTTATGGTTAAGATTTTAATACACACTTCTTGTGCTGTGTTTTATTAAGCTCTTACAGGGATTTTTCTGGAGTGAAAACCGATGCTTCATCTTTTGTGTGATGAACAATAAACTTCATAAAACTCATCAGTAAAGTTTTGGCCATCATTCGGACGCTACAACATGCTTGTACTAATAGTGGATAAAAACAAGATGGCAACATAAGTTAAAACCGGAATTAAATTAAACTATACCTGTTCTATCTCCATGCAGCATTTATTCTCTGGCTCTAAGAATTATTGTCCGAGTCCGGTTCGAACTGACATGTTCTGTTGTTGCGCAAGCTATTGAAGCTCCACCCTCTTCTTGAAAGGGGTCCGGGAGCAGCAGCTCATTTGCATTTAAAGGGACATACACAAAAACGGTGTGTTTTTGCTCATCCCAAAAGAGTGGCAATTTTAACACGCTATAAAACAAGATCTGTGGGGTATTTTGAGCTAAAACGTCACATACACACTCTGGGGACATCAGAGACTTATTTTACATCTTGTAAAAAGGGGCATAATATGTCCCCTTTAAAACAAATATTCTGCAAATATTTAGCATCTATCAGCAGGTACCGAATATAACCGGCACTCAGTATTACCAGTACTGCAGAAATGCTGGTACTGTTTTTACTAACTGGTACCGTTATTTCTGGTACATTTGACAACCCTATTTGGACCTGTAGTTAGGCCTGTCTTCTAAACAAGTATTATTGCAGGCTACCTATTTCTCTTCTTTTCTGAAGAAACCAATCAGTTTTTATTTCACTGTATCTTAAGTGGTCAGTGATTTAGACCTTAAAAGCCATTTTAACAAACTGCTCTGCTTCTGGCTTTTTATATGTTAAAAAGAAAAATGCTGCCAGCAAGTTATTTATTAGATCTCCAGAGTTTCCTTGGGCTTTCTGATGCACTCAAATGCATTAATCTGAATTGTCGACATTATGACATGTCAGTTGTTGTTGCTGCTGTTTTACTAGGCAGAATTGTTCACAGTTAAGCAGTCTGTAAATACAGCACTTCCTGACCACAGCACTCTCACCATGAAACAGTCACAAATGCCAATGTGGTCAATGATCAAATGTAAATCCATTGGCAAGCTGGCGGTCTATACAGTTTTTTCCTCAAGTGGCTGTTTAGTGAGATGTTTTCAGCCTCCCGTTTTTATTTGTTTGCTTTTTGGTAGCCAGCTGACATCCTTTATCCATAATATGATTAAATTTGATCTTTCCAACATGACTTAAAGGCATAAATGAACATAGAAAACCTTCAAAGGTGATACGTGACACTTGCATGAAGTTTTGAGCAAATCCACCCTGCTGCAAGCAGTTGCCATTCACTAATATCCTGACGTCCAATGCTTCCTGATTATCTTTACAGATTATGAGCCTGTGATTTATCTTTGTATCTTTATTTTCCTATAAATGTTTCACACCTCAGAAACATTATAGGCATACACTGGTGCTCAGACATAAACTTTATAAGCTCATGTGCTTATGTTAAGCCTGTTCCGCATCAACTCAAGACACCCAAAATCTTGCATGTGCTTACACTGCCTCTCCACAGATGTAAACATGTGCTCCATCTCTGTCTTTCCCTCTGTTTCTCTCCCTCTCCATGAGACTGTTTTACCCCCGTCACTTTACAAAGGCCCCATTGGAGTGGGAGGTAATTCCTCTTGACACTAAGGGGGCCCGGCCATCTGACCCCACACAGGAATGCTGAAAGGACAGAAATCTCTCATAGCGATATATGATTAAGTCACACAATAACTGTAAGGTATTTCTCAGGAGCTCACTGTATAATTTATGTCTCTCTCAAGTCTCTGAATCAATCAGTGTAACATAATCACGGGAAGAAACACAGAGCTCTTTTGTTGGACGGATGGATTAATAGCCATAAACATGTTTCATATGAAGTGATTAACATGGTGTTTTTCATCTTAGCGCTTTGTACTTTGTAATTTCAAGTTTTTCAGCCAAAATTCAAATTAGGGGTGTTGAACAAAGTGTCTGAGAAAAAGAGTAAAATCATACAAAACAGAGCTGCATATATTTATTATTATTATATTTTTATATTTGAAATTTATTTTATTTTTATTTATTTATTTTATTTTTTATTACCTAATTTGTTCAGAATTTATCTATCCTTATCCTTTTTTTTGTATACACTTTTTGTTAAGGTATCTTAGTGGTCCATGGAATAAACAAAACATTTTATTGCAACTTTATCTCACAATTCTGACTTTTTTTTCCCCGCGATTGCGAGTTTATATCTCACAATTCTGACTTTATTTCTCAGAATTGTGAGATAAAAATGCTATTGTGAGTTATAAAGTCTGAATTGTGTAATACGAAGTCACAATTCTGAGAAACAAATCTCAATTATATATAAAGATATAAACTCGCAATTGTAAGGAAAAGTCATTGTGAGATAAAGGGACGCAATTTATTGGCAGAAACAAGCTTCCATAGGTTCGCGTTTGTATCCAATATTCATAATTTAAGGACTGAAAACCTGTCTGAAAATCTATAAATTGACATTGAGATGATGTTTGCAGTGCACATTTCCAAAACAGAAAGAGAGGTTTGCTGACTGTAGCTCTAAAGTTCAAATGTAGTTGTAGCGTTTGAGCTCAGCGACGTCAAACAGCTTCCTGGTTGGATGAAATTCCAGCTTCCCTTTAATGTTCCTCAGATAAAATGAGCATTTAAAGATGGTCCAAAAAGAAACGAATGCATGCTGAGATCGCTGTGTTCTTCCTCCCCAGCCTGCCATTTTGAAGCAAACATTATTTTTTCAGGAAATAGCAGGCATGTTACAGTTGAACAGCAGCTTGTATTCTTCCTAGGGGTCAATGTATATGGAGTTGTTTTATCCAGCAGGCAGTGCCTGTTTTTGTAAAGCCCATCTTGATATGGCGTCTACTCCAATGGAATATTTTATTTAAGATTTGTGATGTTTGAGTGTTTTTTTTTTTTTTTTTCAAATGCTCATGCAGTCTTAGAAAAATGAGCTGTCACTGGGACGGTACACTTTCAAAAGGTACACTTTAGTACCTATATCGAGTGCATATTAGTACCTTTTTAAAAGATATAATCTTAGTGACAGATTTTGTACCAATGCAGCTGCCACCACTGCTTCAGATTCAATATGAGAATGCATTCGGATCTGTCATTCGTATTTCAGTCTGTTGTTTGTCCCTCTGTAAATAATAGATGATATTTCCCTCTGTACACCAGACCTTGCTGTTCACCCACTAGATTCAATGTGGACATTAAGATGATGTATTCTTCATATGTGACAGATTTATTAGGACACATGTGGGTAAATAGTTGTGAATGTTTTTTTTTTGTTGTCATTTTTGGTGACCCGGTCATCAGTTTAAAAATAACCCTCTCAATCGTTGTGCATGGTTAGTCTTGACAGCTCAAATGGTTTTCAGACAATTAGTCCATGTGCACTGTGTGCAGTGTTTACTACTATCACTCATTGTGGCTTCCTTTTTACATCACTTCTGATGATGTATCGCTGGTTAAGGGTTGGGGTCGCTGGTCCCTGGTGGTTATGCTCTGTTTATCAGTCATGAGAAGAAATAGGTTGGGCTCAACTGTCTAGACTGTAAACTGTTTTGTCAGTCCTTTATCAATTGACATCTAATAAAAAAAAAAAAAAAAAATATATATATATATATATATATATATATATATATATATATATATATATATGTATATATATATATATACACATTTTTTTCTTTATAATTACATTTTTTTTTTTTTATTACATAGGCCACATGTGTGAATATATATATATATATATATATATATATTAGAATTCATTATTTTACTTATTTACTTTTTACGTGAAGACTGTCTGGTTTAGTGTTTTTTCTTCTTCTTCATATGAACATGTAGCAGTAGAGGTCCTTAGTAATGTTTGGGTTAATTTAGAGGTGATGAATTGTGAAACATGTCTTATCAGTTGTTGAAGAAAGCTCAATAGTGTGTGTACGTGTGTGACAAAAAAATGAAATTATAAAGAAAAAAATGTGTGTGTATATATATATATATATATATATATATATATATATATATATATATATATATATATATATATATATATAATAAAAAAAATAAAAAATAAAATAAAAAAATAAAAAAATGAAATTATAAAGAAAAAAAAAGTATGTATATATATATATATATATATATATATATATATATATATATATATATATATATATATATATATATATATATATATATATATATATATATATATATATATATATATATATATATATATATATATATATATATATATACATACATTTTTTTTCTTTATAATTTCATTTTTTTATTTTTTTTATTACATAGGCCACATGTGTGTGTGTGTATATGTGTGTATATATATATATATATATATATATATATATATATAATATATATATATATATATATATATATATATGCATATGCATACATATTTTTATAATTCATTATTTTACTTATTTACTTTTTACGTGAAGACTGTCTGGTTTAGTGTTTTTTCTTCTTCTTCATATGAACATGTAGCAGTAGAGGTCCTTAGTCATTTTTGGGTTCATTTAGAGGTGGTGAATTGTGAAACATGTCTTATCAGTTGTTGAAGAAAGCTCAATAGTGTGTGTATGCGTGTGACACTTTTACTCACTGGAAGAACATCTTTTTTTCTCACCTTTAGCAGTGTGACAAGAACATCAATAATTAAGCAGCTGATGAAGAGAACACAAAGCAGGCAGCAGGAGCCACCAAACATCTCCTTTCACTTTCTCTCATCCTCCTCCCTGTTCTCTGGCCATTACAGGGAAACCCTAACCCAGCATTTATTAGGTCAGCCTATGCTCTTTGCTTCAATAACAAACAGAGCTGCCTGATCCCCCGAGCACTGGAGAACCATGAAGATAGGTGTGTGGGAAGAGACCGGGGAGTTTTGTGGTGGAAGATGGAGAGGTTAGCTTACGCTTTGTTTGTACTGGCTGCCGCTGCCCTGTTCAAGGCTTCTTTGATAACACGACCCCTCTACTGCAGGAATATCCGTCATGCAGCCCAATCTTATTTGTTCAGCTCGGAAGAGCCAGATGCTTCGTCCTCCCGGTTTCTCAAGCGACAAGAAGGAAAGGGTGTGGCTGCGAACACAGAGACCAGCCATTGTCTTTCTACAATATCTTACATTGGAACAGATATTGTGTTTTTTACAACCGCAGTAGCTGAATGCACAGTGCATCAATGCAGGCCTTTCTCTTGGAGCCCCAGACTCATGCTGTGTCCACTTTGCATTGTTTAATGACGCCTGTTGGGGGGATTCTGGCATCCCGCCACTGACCTCTGCTCTCAGCGGCCCCGAGCCCGTCAGCGCCGTTTCCATGGCAACAGGAGACACCCAACCACAATGGCTAGAAACAAACTAATGCATCATGTTGCCGTAGAACACTTGTATGAACGACACAATGGTGCAGTCCCAAATGTCTGTCATCAGGCTACATCTGAGCTGTATTTGCTCTGTCACAGCTAATGTGGAGTTGACTGTGAATATGAATGTTATACAGAGACTGTTCTCTTCCCCCCACCAGCTTCACAAGCATTGCCTCATTTAGCAGTCTGACTCCATTGCTCTGGAATGGGCTTGTATGTATTTATTTAGCAACAATATGTTGTTGGAAATGACCAATTCGCTTTGAAAAACAAGTGATGACATCTTAAATTCGATTTTGACTCTGTAGTTTAGTGCATTTGAGAGAACTACCATCACACGTTTGCAGTCTCTTGACTTAGTTTGTATAAAGGGAAACGGATTCAGTCCGCTTTTTTCTTTCAACTGGCCCACCTCAGACTGTCTCACAAGACCCCTCCTGGGGATCCAATATCCTGCTTCTACAACACAGGGGTCCTCAATAATCCACTCCCATCTTCCTAAACCACATAAACCATCTTGAAATGGATGAATGTAGAGTCGATTGATGGATGCTCGGGTGACCGTTTTGGTTTCATTGTAGATTTTTAAGCTTGGTGGAGGTCAAATGCTGTACAGACACATGCTGATTCTCCAATGCAAAACCCCATCTCACATTGCCAATCACTGCGAAGTAAAGCTAAGCTGTCTGGCTTCCAGGCGCTGTGGAGTGAGTGTTCCTGAGCTTTGGAAGTCAAACGCATCTCAAGGGATCTTTTTAAGCAACTTTATACGCAGCCGGGTAGCTGCCTCTGCAAACGTAATGCTATGTACAAATACATTTTAAATTGTTGTTCAGCTCAAATCTTCAGTTTGATTCTTGCTGGCTTCAGCAAAGGCTAACAACTTCAAACAGTCCAGAATGTTGAATTCCCCTTATTAACATGGTGGCTATTCACAAGTAAACATTTCAGCATTACCATAATCACCATAATCACAGCAGGCTAATCAGGTTTTGTAGTTCTCCAAATTGCCTTTTGCCATCATGTGCACAATCTGGAGATATTTAGCATTTGTAAATCCGATTATTCACGTTGATATTATGCAGTGTTATGCAGTGCCAAATGCCCCAGTGTTTTCATGGAACTTTCTCCTCCTCAAAGGACGATATTGCACCATTGTGCAGAAACAGAAAAAAAGAAAAAAGAAAAACAATTGCCTCTTAAAATTAACTTTTTTCTTTTCAAATGACAGAATTGCTTCATTGAAGATGGCTGTTCAGAAGCATTTCAGTTCATAGACAGTTTAATGGACTATGCACTCTAAAAAATAAGGTTCTATATGGCACCAAAAATGGTTCTTGGCTCGTAATCATAGGGGAACCTTTTTAAGTGCTATATAGCACCAATTTTGGTGCTTCAGTGGTTCTTCAGCGGTTCTTCACCGGTTCTTTGACTAAGGTGCTATATAGCATCTCTGAAGAACCACTGAAGAACCACTGAAGCACCAAAATGGTTCCCCTATGATTACGAGCCAAGAACCATTTTTGGTGCCATATAGAACCTTTTTTTTTTAGAGAGTGGTAATTTGAAATTATATAAACTACGATGTTTTTCTACTTTTTTTTTATTTAGTAAAATTCTGCCATGTAAGTCTACCTCTGAAAGAATATCTCTGTTTGAGGGGAAAAATGTGATTTACTGGACCTGGAAGTTAATTAATAGGCTTATTTTAATAATATTTTAGCAAAACGTTAAGTTTATTTTTTAGAATATCATCATTAACTTGGCTCAGTGAAGGAGTTGTGGACTGTTTTGATCCGCATGTAGGGATTCACTGACTGCTGCTTTCGCGAAACTTTTTCACCGACTCATTTAAAGTAGTGGTTTATAAGAGTCATTTGTTCACGAATCAGACATCAAAACTCTCGCTGTGTTCTTTGTTGCCAGCAGGAAACACTGGCACACACTCTAAAGAGGTGACATCTGACAAAAAATGTATATGGATGCACACAAAGCTTTCTGACTAGATTTCAGAAATTGACATTTTGACATTTCCGCTTTTGAGACCATTTTAGTCACAGTCTTAAGCTCTGAGTAACATTAGGAAGTGGTCAGGGCATATAGACGTCAGTGTGGTTCTCATCATCTGTGTTATTGCCAGATTGATTCTCTCAGTCTGTCAAATATAATCATGCCTCCTGCTGCAGGCGCACATGGCTGTTCAGTTTTCTCTAGCACATAGCTCGACTCACCCCTGATTAAACCCAAGGGGGAAGATTAATTTCTTCTCATATTGCTCAGTGCTTGAACTACAGCTGACAGCTTTCATTTTTGCAAATGGTTATTTGCCTGATTCTTGCACTGAGAAATGGCAAGGTTTTCTCAGTGATATTCCGCATCTCCATCTGCATCTGTGTTGTTGCAACTTCAAATCTGGCATCTCTCTTTATACATCATGGTGTTATAGAGCACCTGCAGTCACCTTATGGTGCCGTCCAATTCATTAAACTCACAGGAACAGGCGGTGTGTTTTCTAGAACAATGTGTTCCGATTGCTCCCTTCTGCATTGCAGCTTTCTGTGCCTGGGGGCTGCAGGAACTAGAACAGCACCAGACATTCTCCAGCAAGCAAGAAAGAAAGAAAAAAATGGAGATGATAGGAATTGCAGTGGATCTTTTAAGTGTATAAAAACAGTTGCAAAGGATTGCAGAACTTGCATTACAAGCCATAAATCAGCATGCCTTTCATGCATGATTAAAAAACGGGTCAAGATCTAATTTAGATGTCATTTCTGATTTGTACATCTCAGAATTGCATAGAGATTCACATGAAGTATGCTTATTTATAACTGTTCAGGGTGTTTTGTACAACAGTAATATAACCATGAATATACAGCTTAAACTAGCATTTGATCTGACAATCTGCTTGTCGGTTTCTTGAGATCTAAAGATCTGCATGCATTTTTTTGTTATTTTTATTTCAATATACTACGGCTTTACTCAATGTGTTTATATATATATATATATATATATATATATATATATATATAATATATGCATATATATATGCATATGTGTATGTACATATATAAATATATATATATGTGTGTGTGTGTGTATGCTAATTAAACACTTGCACCTCTAATATTGGAAATGCAGAAATATTTACACTGGTTAAAAATCGGTAAATTTGAACAGATTTAGTTATTGGAGTGATTTTTTTTTCCCTCCATCTCATTCTTTTTTTCCAGGAGGTGTTTTGCTTTGCAGAGATATTATTCAGCATGCCAGAGTGAATTTCTGCTGAGGTGTTATAAGCCTCCCTCCTTGCTCTCCTTCAATCTGCATTGGCCTACTTCCTGTGTGTTTGTGCATTTGCGGCAGAAGGTGAGGGCAAGCATCACCTTGTGTAAAGTGGCATGGTGAAAAACCCACAATCCATCTTACATGAACAGGTCATGGGCTTATAATTACCAACAAGTTAGGGGTAGTTATTCCCTGTGGCCTTATTCAACTATATAATTTACCGGGACATCTTTTTATGGTCTCTTTGTTTTGCTAACCAATGCTAACAAAGTCTGTGGCCATTGCAGTCACAGCGTCCTCCATGTTTGCGGTGGAGCTGTGTGTTTTTCCCAGCGCACCATTTCTCCTGGTGATTGCAGGCTTTCCTGCATCTCTAAATGGCTGTCGTATTTCACCTTGCATGCGGTGTCGCAGCCGCGCCGCCCATCCCTGAAAACCTGCCGCTCTCCAAGTCATTACAGCGACACGTTGCTGTTTCCCAGTCGAGTGGCTAAATCACTCTCACACGCTGCAGGCTGCTGGGATGAGTTATACCACCCAAGAGTGAAGGGCGACGAGAGAGTGGAAGCTGCTGGGTGATTAAGAGATTGCAGTCATTGGAACAACTAATTCTGATTCAGCTCTTTCTTTCATGCCCTCTCTGTTCTCCTTGAGTCTAGATGAGGCTGTATAACATCATGTCAGCGCTACTCATCTAATGAGATTGTGGGAGATAAGTTTTCCTCCCTATAAAAGCCAGATTATTTTATTCCATCACCACAAGCACTTCATGTTAACTGCGAGTGTGATGAGCAAAGGGTGGGGAACGGAGAACCGATTCTCATTCCGTTTTCTTTTCTTTCTTTTTTAAAAAGGGTACATAACACTCACAGTTTCTGCCAATCTCATGTTAATCTTGAGTTTAGTATTGCATACCTGAGCGAAGCTCGTTGATGGGCGCGCTCTTGCTCTCGCTCTGGTTGATGTGCGCACGCACTCATCCGGGTGAAGTGCCCATACAAGGAATTCCACCCTTTATGACATCATACAGGGCCATACTCGAAAAAAACTTTCCAAAACGTTTTCGGATCCTGAAGGAGTGTATTTGGCACAGAAAAGGAAACACGATGCATTAAGAGCCGGGGGTGAAAACTTATTGAATTTGAAGATCAAGGTAAATAGTACTCAATTTGTCTTCTGCGATACATGCAAGTATCTTCTGTTGCTTCTGAAGGGCAGTACTAAATGAAAAAAAAAAGATATTTAAACAAAATAAGAAACTAGGGATGGGGCCGATCCCAGTATCGGGACTGATACCAGCGTAATTCACGTATCGGATTTTCCCGATCCAACCAGCAGAGAAATCCGATATCCATGAGCCATGTCTGCTTTAACGTTGTCTGCTGAAATGACTCCAAAGTGATTCCCGCCAGCTTGTCTGCTAGCTGGCGTGCAAACTATGGAATGGATTTCCTGAACGAGGCGCGGATCAATGAGACACACAGTTATGAGACAAGCCCCCCGCTCAGGAAATCCATTTCGCAGTTTGCAGCCAGGATAGCTTTGAGTGCATTGTGGCTAGCCAACATGTCAGCTGCGTGGAAATACTTCACACTGGAAACACCGCAGCGCAAGACAATGTTTGCAAAACCGTAATTCAGAGAGGTGGAAGCTCCCTCGTGTCGTACAACACAACGAACACAATCAAAAATGTATTTCGGCTGTGGCGGTGTAACACTCACACTAGCACTTTGAACTTATTATGGTCTTCTCAAAAGCCATCTCTTTTATCGCGTTGCGCATTATAACAAATCACACGTGTTTCTATTGAGTTTATGAATATAATGATCAGAGGCGTTCAGGATTAGCGGAGTTTTGTTCAGAGTGCGCGTCGCTCTCACTCGCTAAAATCTACACTCAAAGCAGAGATGAACCTGTGATGTACGCAGGAGATTCATTCATCATACAGTGCTGGACTGTTTTTGTTATATTTCAGCACCGAAAATCGTTTCAAACAAACACACCAGATCAGAACCATAGCGCATTTTATATGACTGGCATTAGGTTGGCTTGACGTTCGCGAATCTAGGGACCGTCTCTAAAGTTACATAAAACATTGGTAGGCTATACACGTTTCTAACTTAAATGGCATTTGAAGAGAATGCCTTAGTCATAAAACTGACTGTAAAGTGTTCATCTAGGTGTTAGGTATGATGCACACCTTTTGGATTTTTGATATTTAATAAAATAAATTGTCAAATCATATGAAAATATATGCTTTATTTCACTAGGATACTGTATGGGCTCTACACAAAATATCATGCTAGATTTAAATGTGTCATAGCTGATAGAACTCTGATGAGAATATTGCTTCAGAATATATTTACAGAGATAATATTAGATATTAGAGATATAATATTAGAGATTTATGCATTATGTGTTGCCATTGACGACGGCCATTATAAGGAAGGAAATCCCACAGAATCTAGCTTTAAAAGTGCTTAGAGCTTCTTGATTTATATTTTGTTTGTTTATTTTCAAATATAAATTGGTAACCGTGCTAATTTGGGTCACTATTATCGTGATTTCCATACCGTTTCATTCCTAATACGTACATATATTACTTGCCTGTTGAGAGGAGTTTATTTCAGCATCATATAAAATCAACAATAATGATAATAATATTAAAGCAAACAGCTCTGGAATCGGAATAGTATCGGTATCGGCCGATATCCAAATTCAGGTATCGGGATCGGATCGGAAGTGAAAAAATGTGGATCGGTGCATCCCTATAAGAAACATTTGGATATCATTCTTCATCCTGCTCAAAAAGTTTTCACCCCCGGCTCTTAATGCATTGTGTTTCCTTCTGGAGCATTGGTGAATGTTTGAACCTTTTTTAATAGTTGTGTTTGAGTCCCTCAATTGTCCTCAGTGTGAAAAGATGGATCTCAAAATCATACAATCCCTGCTGGAGAGGGTTCAAATAGGCAAAAGATGCTGGAAAACTGACAAATGTGCAGGACCTGGAGGATTTTTCTGAAGAACATTGGGCAGTTTAACTGCTCAGGACAAACAAGGGACTCATGAACAACCATCACTAAACACAAAAACAGCCGTGGATCATCCAGGGAATTGAGAATTAATGGTTCAGAAAACTTATGAACGGGGTTATTTTAATAAATTCATCTATTTTTTGTCTTGTGGACTATATGTAACATTTTTTTTATGTAAAATATCTTATTCAGGACAGTACAAAATAAAAAATAACATGCATTTTGTATGATCTCTTTTATTTAGTTAAAATTATTCACATTTTCACAGATTCTGCAAGTGGTCCACATACTTTTTCTTGCCACTGTATGTGACCAAATTTTAATGAAATGGTAATACTTTTAATTTTTACCAAATTCACTTATTTACTAATTTTGTATTTTGGTGTAATGACTCACTCCCTCAATGAAACAATTGAAGAGGTTCATTCAAAAGTGGGTAAAAAAATCATTAATTAAATTAAGATACCGGAATCGTTCTGTACTAGAATCGTTAAACCTCTTACTAGTCCCATCCCCGCTGCCCGCAT
>JARQWZ010007261.1:0-39752 GCA_033150135.1 Gobio occitaniae
GTGGAGTTGATCATGTGATCTGGTGTGTGTGGAGTTGATCATGTGATCTGGTGTGTGTGGAGCTGAACATGTGATCTGGTGTGTGTGGAGTTGATCATGTGATCTGGTGTGTGTGTGTGTGTGTGAGCTCCAGTGGATCAGCGGTGCTCAGCGCTCATTAACCCGGTGAGAGCAGCCTTTCCTCAGCCAGTTCTTCTGCCGTCTGCCGCTGCTCTGATGTCCTGTAGTGGATAAACATCAGATATAATTCATCTTGTGCTGATCTAACGGCAGATCTTTGCTCTCATGAATCATCATTTGTTGTCTGCCAAATGGTTTTGACTGAGGGCAAAGAGAAGTTTCATAACTTTATGTTTTAGGATATTTAAATACACATGCAGTGGAGATAATGTAGGCGTCACCTGGACCACATTTGTGTGGCTATTAATGTTTAATATATATTTTTAATGAAAATGAAAAGAGGCAGAGCGGTGTTTTGTGACATATTTCTCCTGGAGCGTCTTGAACACGCGTCTATATCGCTTCAAACGCTCGATTTATACACGTGTCCAATTCACTGTGGACGCGAGAATGGATTCAAAATGTCCAACTAGACGTGATTTTGAAAGCAGCATTCGAGTTTCGATATTTTTCCTGTTTAAAACTTGACTCTTCTGTAGTTACACCGTGTACTAAGACCGCCTAAGCTCTTATCAGTTGGGCTTGTGGTGGAGGCACTAGTGAGAAAATTGAGTCGCACCACCAGGAAAAAAAGCTGTTCGCCGTCTGGAGCCCTGCATCCTTATTCATCATTGACCCAAGCGCCGCTTAATTACAACCCCATCCCTGCATTAACACTTCACTCACATCGCCTAAAGACTCTCTTAACAGGCGCTCATGAACCATAACAGGATAGTGTTGAAACAGCTCGACTGAAAGAGACATTTATGTCTTGAATAAACATTGACTTCACCCGGAATATATTGTTAAGTGACATAGGAAAATAGCTCAAGCTTTTTAAATGCTTGGTCTGGAAAAATGTTGCAGGCATTTAATATTCAGCACCTCGTAATTTTGTAATTCGCACCATTAGCCAGTTAGTGACGAACTAATTCTAGCTGCATGAAGGCAGAGCGTAGTATTGCAGCTCAAGCATGACCGATGCGCTCTGGTGGAGAGCCAAACAGTCGACCCAACACCATAAAGCATCTGACCAATCATTACGTGTGTAGGGTCATAAACATCCAGAGCCCTTCTCGAGGTAAGCCAAGACTGGTTCTGTTTTTACACAATGGAAAAGTGCAAGAAGCATCTCGTTTGCGTAAGACTCGCCTCTGATTGTTTACCACACTGCAAAAAATGCTTTTCTTACTTAGTATTTTTGTCTTGTTTTCAGTCCAAATATCTAAAAAAATCTTACATTAAGAAGCATTTACTAGACAAGCCACAGTTTTTGTCTTGTTTTGGGGAAAAATAACTCAAAATTAAGGGAGTTTTTGCTTAAAATAAGCAGAATAATCAGAATAAATGGGGTAAGCAAAATAATCTTGTTTTCTGTTTGAATTAAGATTATTTTGCTTACCCCACTGGCAGATTATTTTGCTTATTTTAAGCAAAAACTTCCTTAATTTTGAGTTATTTTCCCCCAAAACAAGGCAAAAACTTTTTCTTGTCTAGTAAATGCTTCTTAATGTAAGATTTTTTAGATATTTGGACTGAAAACAAGACAAAATACTAAGTAAGAAAAGCATTTTTTGCAGTGCACAGAATGTGTCAGGACTTGTTGTGTAATCAATCTGTCTATAATTAGTTTTCCCTTCTCTCTGTATCCCTCCTTCAGTGGTTATCTGGAGTACAAGACATCTATGAACGCCATGTTGGCTAATAAACTTTTCCATGCAAGGTAAGCCTTTCTGCCGTGGTTGGAAAGATCGTCATCTATTTAAGGAATCTTCAGCTTGAGGGTTTTTTTTGTTGATATTTAATGTGAGTATGTCTTATATGCCCTGATAAAACCGCTATACACTGCAAAAAATGCTTTTCTTACTTAGTATTTTTGTCTTGTTTTCAGTCCAAATATCAGAAAAATCTTACATTAAGAAGCATTTACTAGACAAGCCACAGTTTTTGCCTTGTTTTGGGGGAAAATAATTCAAAATTAAGGGAGTATTTGCTTAAAATAAGCAGAATAATCTGCCAATGGGGTAAACAAAATAATCTTAATTCAAACAGAAAACAAGATTATTTTGCTTACCCCACTGGCAGATTATTCTGCTTATTTTAAGCAAAAACTCCCTTAATTTTGAATTATTTTCCCCCAAAACAAGGCAAAAACTGTGGCTTGTCTAGTAAATGCTTCTTAATGTAAGATTTTTTAGATATTTGGACTGAAAACAAGACAAAAATACTAAGTAAGAAAAGCATTTTTTGCAGTGTAGTTCTCAGAGGAGCCCTTAAAACCAC
Organism: Gobio occitaniae; assembly: GCA_033150135.1. NCBI lineage: Eukaryota > Metazoa > Chordata > Actinopteri > Cypriniformes > Gobionidae > Gobio > Gobio occitaniae. The sequence goes on from JARQWZ010007261.1 coordinate 2,443, forward strand.
TTCCTTTCACTTCACACTTTCGGGTCCAATATTGCATCATCATAATCATTTTTAAAAATCTATAAGTTGTGCAGCACAAAACTAGACATATATGGTATCGTTGGAAAGATTAGAACCTCAGCTTTCTTGATAACCCAATACATAGTGTCACGGGGTGAGGAATCACACGACAAGGCAGGTTGAGTGAAAAGGCCCCGGAGGGTGGATTTTATTTACAGTGCAAAGTGAAACGGTGCAAACAGTCAGTGAGCCGGTGTGTGATGGCTGGTGCTCCTCGTGCTCTGTGGTGTTCGATCCTGGTGAAAAGGTGGGTGTCCAAACGTGCTCCCGTGAAATGGGCTGTCGGTCACTCGCTGCCTTCTGAGGAGAACAAAGAGAGAGGTTAGTCCAGCAGTACATTCAGCTCGAGACCAGAGTCTATCTCTCTGCTCAGCCGTAGCTGCTTTTATGCCTCTGGGCTGATGGGGTGCAGCTGTGACCGATCAGCCCATGGTGATGACGTGCAGGTGCGTTGTTGCCAGGGCGACGCTGATTCCTCTGGGTGGACTCGTCACATTCCCCCCCCCCTAAGCGTCGTTCTGGTCCTGTGGACATATGGAGACAGTAGGGGTGAAACAAAGGGAGGGTGGGGAATGACCCCTGACAGACCTGCATAAGCTGTCCATATCCTCGAGAGGCCGTCGGCGTTCGCGTTGGCGGCCCCGGCCCGATGACGTACCTCAAAGTGGAAGTCCTGGAGCGCTAGGAACCAGCGAGTCACCCTGGCGTTGGTGTCCTTGGCGCGGGCCATCCACTGTAGGGGCGCATGGTCGGTGACCAGGGTGAACTTGCGGCCTAGCAGATAGTACCTTAGCTCCAGGACTGCCCACTTGATGGCCAGGGCCTCCCTCTCGACGGCGGCGTACCTCGTCTCAGCCGGGGACAGCTTCCTGCTGATGTAGATGACCGGATGCTCCTCGCCTTCCTGGATTTGCGACAGGACGGCTCCCAGTCCTGTGTCGGAAGCATCCGTCTGCAGCAGGAAGGGGCAACCGAAGTCTGGAGCGCGGAGTACCGGCGACGACGTCAGGGCTGTCTTGACCCGGGCGAAAGCCTCCTCGAGGGCTGGGGTCCAGCAGACTTTCTCCGGCTGCCCCTTCCTGGTCAGGTCTGTCAGGGGGGCGGCTAGAGAGGAGAAGTTGGGGATAAAACATCGGTAATACCCTGCCAACCCCAAAAAGGCCCGTACCTGGGTCTTCGTCTGCGGTCTTGGGGCGGAGTGGATGGCCTCGACTTTCTTCTCCTGGGGCTGGATGAGGCCCCTTCCGACTCGGAAACCCAGGTACTTGGCCTCGGAGAGGGCGAGGTGACACTTGCGGGGGTTGGCAGTGAGTCCAGCCCGCCGGAGCTCCGAAAGCACCCTCCGCAGACGTTCCAGGTGGTCTCCCCATGCCTCGGAATGGATGACGACATCATCAATGTAGGCCGCCGCGTAGGCCTGGTGGGGCCTTAGGATGATGTCCATCATCCGTTGGAAGGTCGCTGGGGCCCCGTGGAGGCCGAAGGGAAGGGTCCGGTACTGCCAGTGGCCACTGGGGGTCGAGAAAGCAGTCTTGGGTTTAGCGGATTCAGAGAGTGGTACCTGCCAATAGCCTTTGGTGAGGTCCAAGGTGCTGATGTACCGGGCCCTTCCCAGTCGATCCAGCAGCTCGTCGACCCGAGGCATGGGGTACCCGTCGAATTCGGAGACTTCGTTCAGGCGTCGGAAGTCGTTGCAAAAGCGGAGGGTGCCATCCGGCTTTGGGACCATCACGATGGGGCTGGACCACGGGCTCCGGGATGGTTCGATTACCCCCAACTTCAGCATTTGTTGAATCTCTTCCTCAATAGCCTGCCGACGAGCCTCCGGGACACGGTAGGGCCGTTGCCTGACGATGACTCCTGGTGGTGTTTTGACGTCATGTTGGACCACGCTGGTCTGCCCGGGCTGGGTCGAGAACACATCCTGGAACTGACTGACCAGGTGCTGCAGCTCCGCCTTCTGGGCAGCCGAAAGATGGAGGTTGATGTGATAGAGTTGCTCCGTCTGGCGTCGTCCCGGCTGTCTCAGGCGGTACGTGACTGGCCCAATCTTCTCAATCACGGTATACGGACCCTTCCAGGTGGCCAGGAACTTGCAGGCAGAGCTGGGGACCAGGACCATGACGCGGTCTCCCGGCTGGAACTCCCGTGGTTGGGCTGCCCGGTCATAACGGCGTTGCTGCGCTTGTTGGGCCTTGCTGAGGTGTTCCCGGACTAATGGCATCACCCGGTCGATCCGTTCCCTCATCTGGCGGACGTGCTCGATGAGGGTGCGATGAGGGGCAGGCTGCTGCTCCCAAGCTTCTCGGGCGATGTCCAGGAGCCCTCGTGGTTGGCGGCCGAAGAGAAGCTCGAAGGGGGTGAAGCCAGTTGAGGCCTGGAGTACTTCGCGGATCCCGAAGAGCACATAAGGAATCATGAGGTCCCAATCCCGCTTATCCTCCGCCGCCACACGTCTCAGCATCTGCTTGAGGGTCTGGTTGAACCTTTCTACCAGCCCGTCCGTTTGTGGGTGGTAGACTGTGGTCCTCAACTGCTTCACCCGCAGCAGCCTGCAGAGATCTGCCATTAGCCGGGACATGAACGGAGTACCCTGGTCAGTCAGTATCTCCGTTGGTATGCCCACCCGGCTGGCCAGCAGGAACAGCTCCTGGGCGATGTTCTTCGCGGTGGCCTTGCGGAGGGGAATCGCTTCGGGGTACCGGGTGGCATAATCGACGATGACCAGGATGTGCTCATGGCCACGGGCAGACTTTGGCAACGGCCCCACTATGTCCATCCCAATCCGCTCGAAGGGCACCTCGATGATGGGCAGCGGAATGAGTGGGCTGGGGGGAGGAGTCCTGGGCGACGTGACTTGGCAGGTCGGGCAGGCCTGGCAGAACCTCTTTACCTCGGCCTCCAGCCCAGGCCAGTGGAACCGGTCGCGGATGCGTTGGGTGGTGTTAGCTGCCCCGAGGTGACCTGCCATAGGATGGGAATGGGCCAGCTCCAGGATGGTTTCGGTCTTGGTCCGAGGAACAACTAACAATTTTTTCTCCTCCCCCCTCCGCTGTGCGACACAGTATAGCAGGCCATTCTCAACGACAAAATGCGGGAGAGGATGGGGCCGTGGGAGGACGTCTTTCCCGTCGATGATCCGCACTTGGGACCAGCAGTGCTTCAGGCGATCGTCCTCCCGTTGGTCCTTGGCGAACGAGCCCCCTCCGGCAGCCTGCTGATACACATCAAGAAATGGATTAGTGGATTGGGAGGGGGACTCACCATCTCTCCCGCTGTCGGAGGCTAGAAGGGCTGGTCGGCGGCAGGGTCCACGCGGCCGTCTCCGTCTTCGACGGTTCCCCTCCCGGCTGGCAGGCTGAGTGGCGGCGGTGAGCAGGGCGCTGAAGCCCGGCCAGTCTCTACCCAGCAGTACGGCCACCGGAAGATCCTCGACCACGCCGACTTCCACCGGCCAGGTGCCTTGGGGCGATGAGATGGTGACTCGACGGGTCGGCACTTGGCGAGTGTCTCCGTGCACACAGGTGATGGGGAGGAAGCTCTTCTCGCCTCCTCGGGACCTACACAACCCTGGCTGGATGAGGGTGACCGTACTGCCGGAGTCCAACAGGGCTCTGAAGTGTCTCCCGTCGATCACCACGTCTGCTTCCGGGGCTCCCGATGGCATCCGCTGGTGGACGATGCAGCCTGCCAGCCACGCACGCGGAGGCGGCATGGATTCGGCGCTGGGCATGGGCTCGTCTCGCGGCGGGGGAACCGTCGGCCTGCCTACTGGTCGCGGGGCGCCTTCGAGCGGCCGTCGCTCCTGGACCACCCTCCGGGGAAACGGCAACACTCGCTCCCCTGCCTCACGGTGGTGAATGGCATCCGCCAGCTCGATCGCCTCCACGAGTTCCGCGGTGTTGGATGGGTTTTTCATTCCCACCGCCTGTCGGATGGAACGGGGAAGAGCACGGAGGAGGCGATCGACCACCACCCGTTCCGCTACCTGAGCTGCCGTGGGACCTCCTTCCATCAGCCAATGTTGAGCGATGCGTTTGAGTTCGGCGGCTTGGGCACGGGCTGGCACCCGGGGCTTGAATTCCCATTCATGAAACTGCTGGGCGGCACAGATGGATGAGAGTCCCAACCTCGCTAGGATTTCACGCTTGACTTCGCCATAATCCTCAGCGACCGCACGGGGAAGTGAAAAATAAGCCCGCTGGGCTTCTCCAGTGAGTAGTGGTGCCAGCGCGCGTGCCCAATCGCCCTCTGGCCACTCCTCACTTTGCGCAGTCGTTTCAAATACCTGCAGGAAAGCCTCCACGTCATCATCCGCCGTCATCTTCGGCAGCAGGCGGGTGGCTTGGGCACGCGGATCAGGTAGCGGAACGCGCTGGGCAGCGGCAAGACGGATGGCGGTGAGTTCATCTTCCATCCTGCCCTGGCGGGTGGCGAGATGTTCCGCGATTTGTTGCTGGCGGATGCTCACCTCCGTGAGGCGCTGCAACACTTCCTCCATCTTCGGGGAGCGAGCACGCTACTTCCGGGTCCTGGCGTGCAGAAAAAAAACAAACAGAGAAGATTAGGATTTGGGTGCGGTGAACTTGTCGGTGATTCCTCACGCTTCTGCCCGCATTCTCCACCACTGTCACGGGGTGAGGAATCACACGACAAGGCAGGTTGAGTGAAAAGGCCCCGGAGGGTGGATTTTATTTACAGTGCAAAGTGAAACGGTGCAAACAGTCAGTGAGCCGGTGTGTGATGGCTGGTGCTCCTCGTGCTCTGTGGTGTTCGATCCTGGTGAAAAGGTGGGTGTCCAAACGTGCTCCCGTGAAATGGGCTGTCGGTCACTCGCTGCCTTCTGAGGAGAACAAAGAGAGAGGTTAGTCCAGCAGTACATTCAGCTCGAGACCAGAGTCTATCTCTCTGCTCAGCCGTAGCTGCTTTTATGCCTCTGGGCTGATGGGGTGCAGCTGTGACCGATCAGCCCATGGTGATGACGTGCAGGTGCGTTGTTGCCAGGGCGACGCTGATTCCTCTGGGTGGACTCGTCACAATAGAAAAAGATAAGATCTGAATTTGACCCCCCCCAAAATGACCCCCCCCCTTGAGAAAATCATATGAATAATATTACATTTCATACTTATATCACACAAACTCACCAAAAATAGACGAGTCATATATCAAATGAAAGCTCTTACCCCCAAGAATATGACTGTGCAGTTTATTTCACCGATCCAACACTTTACAGTAACGCTATTATCAAAAGAATCACGAAGATGGAAATGACTCCTTTGAACAAGCAAACACGTGAGTCATATTCCGGTTTGGATCACTTCCTCCTTGTGTAGCTACTACCCTAAAACGCTATATCGGCTCGTTCCTTAGGGTGTTTTCTTCAAAATGAGACCATTATCACATGTCTGTGAGCGAGCATGGCCAAACCACACTGCGATATGTCACCGATGTCCAGATCAAAACATGCAATGCAGACAAATACTCTTATTATCCTTAGTTTTGATCTTTGGTCTTTGTTAGCCGTGTTTTTGATGACATCATCATGTATTGTGTCATACGTCAAAAAAGCTGAGTATCTCAGCTCTCTATAGACACGTCGATCATACTTCTAGACCAATCAGAGCCCGAGATCTCCTTTTACAAAGTTGAGGAGGCGGAGCTTTTCGGAAATCTTTTCGATTTCCCAGCGCCTATAGAAAATCAATGGAGATGATTAGGAGCTATTAGATAGTGTGCACAGATTAATATCAATAACTTTTTTTTGGAAGGAGATATCAAGAAAATTCTTTTTTCCCCTGTTTACTGACACCTAGTGGAATCAACAGAACCTTGTTGATCTGACGGGAAATAGACCAAACAGATTAAAATAACAAATGAATTAAAAAATATTACTTTTTATACATGTTAATCATAAAATTGTGAATAAATACAATATAATATATGCAATATTCCACCAATGTGTTCTCTGTAAAAGGAGACTCTTTTTATCAATTTACTCCAATGTATGTGGGTAGGGCGCTCTTTTAAATTCAGATATGCCTAATTCTCTAGAAAATTCTAAATATAAGTGGAGTTATGTTTCAGAACATTAGTTTGTTTTAGAATGATTTGTTTAAAATGATCCGTTGCTCTTTGTTTCTCAGATCTGTGACCTCGTGCTCAAGGTTAGTATCTGCAGCTTCAGTCTCTGAATTCACACACACACACACACACACACACACACACACACACACACACACACACACACACACACACACACACGGCCACTAGCATCAGGTTTGCGGTGTGTGTTGTTCCACAGGAGCAGGGCTGATGATAATGTGGTCTTTCACACACACACACACACACACACACACACACGGCCACTAGCATCAGGTTTGCAGTGTGTGTTGTTCCACAGGAGCAGGGCTGATGATAATGTGGTCTTTCACACACACACACACACACACACACACACACACGGCCACTAGCATCAGGTTTGCGGTGTGTGTTGTTCCACAGGAGCAGGGCTGATGATAATGTGGTCTTTCACACACACACACACACACACACACACACACACACACACACACAGCCACTACCATCAGGTTTGCGGTGTGTGTTGTTCCACAGGAGCAGGGCTGATGATAATGTGGTCTTTCACACACACACACACACACACACACACACACACACAGCCACTACCATCAGGTTTGCGGTGTGTGTTGTTCCACAGGAGCAGGGCTGATGATAATGTGGTCTTTCACACACACACACACACACACACACACACACACACACACACACACACACACACACACACACACGGCCACTAGCATCAGGTTTGCGGTGTGTGTTGTTCCACAGGAGCAGGGCTGATGATAATGTGCTCTTTCACACACATCATGTGGTCCAGTATGAGCGGAAGCTTCTGACTCTGGAGGCGCGGAAGCAGAGGCGCAGAGGAAGACCACGAGCAGGTGTGTGTTCAACAAACGTATATATTTATATATTGGATATTTTTGACAATAACTTCTTAACACTTTGCCCAAAATTGGTCTCTTTTGATTCGGTGGAGCATGCCGAGTCGAGCGATACCCAATTTTCCCCTATTGGCCATTTTGGGTGTCAGCCATTTTGAATTTGGCCATAAAATGCTATATTTTACGAATACATTGGCGTATTGGTACAAAACCCGGTATGTGTCTTCATCACCATCCTGACATTACTCAAAACGTTTCGGGGCAGCGCCATTTTGTGGCTAATGGTGCAAATTACCCATCCATCCACCCACCCGTCCATCCATCCATCCGTCCACCCACCCGTCCATCCATCCATCCATCCATCCATCCATCCATCCATCCATCCACCCACCCGTCCATCCATCCATCCGTCCACCCACCCGTCCATCCATCCGTCCATCCATCCATCCATCCACCCATTCATCATCCACCCACGCATCCATTCATCCATCCATCCACCCATTCATCATCCACCACCCATCCACCCGTCCATCCACCCATCCACCACCCATCCACCCATCCACCACCCATCCACCCGTCCATCCATCCGTCCACCACCCATCCACCCATCCATCCACCCGTCCATCCACCCATCCACCCGTCCATCCATCCGTCCACCACCCATCCACCTACCCATCCACCCAACCCATCCACCTACCCATCCACCCAACCCATCCAAACCCATCCACCCACCCGTCCATCCATCCATCCACCACCCATCCACCACCCATCCACTCACCCATCCATCCACCCATCCACCCGTCCATCCATCCACCACCCACCCACTCACCCATCCACCACCCATCCACCCGTCCATCCATCCGTCCACCCACCCACCCACCCATCCATCCATCCACCCACCCGTCCATCCACCCATCCATCCACCCACCCACCCATCCATCCACCCACCCATCCATCCACCCACCCATCCACCCACCCACCCATCCATCCATCCACCCACCCATCCATCCATCCATCCACCCACCCACCCATCCATCCACCCACCCACCCATCCATCCACCCACCCATCCATCCACCCATCCATCCATCCACCCGCCCATCCATCCACCCACCCATCCATCCACCCATCCATCCACCCACCCACCCACCCACCCACCCGTCCATCCATCCACCCATCCACCCACCCATCCATCCACCCACCCATCCATCCACCCACCCACCCATCCATCCACCCACCCATCCATCCACCCATCCACCCATCCACCCACCCACCCATCCATCCACCCACCCATCCATCCACCCACCCATCCATCCACCCACCCACCCATCCATCCACCCACCCACCCACCCACCCGTCCATCCACCCATCCACCCACCCATCCATCCACCCACCCACCCGTCCATCCACCCATCCACCCACCCACCCGTCCATCCACCCATCCATCCACCCACCCACCCACCCGTCCATCCACCCGTCCATCCACCCGTCCATCCACCCATCCACCCACCATCCACCCATCCACCCACCATCCACCCATCCCTCTGTGATCTGATTGATCAAAGTTTTGCTAAGATTCAGCCTCTGAACCAATTTTGGTTTGACATTTGTTTATTTATATTTATATAGTACATTTCACAATAATGTTATAAAGTGCTTTTATAACACATAACTTTTGAACAAAGATGAATATTAAAATTGTTTAGTTATTTCTGTGTGACCCAGTTCAAAGAATTTTGTACTGAGCCAATTTTCATAAGAATTGGACAACATTTGAAGGAGGATTATTGAAAAATCTGAATACTTTACTTTTCAAAAGCCTTCATGTAAGATATTGAATGTGATCAGCATGAAGAGAGTAATCTGGTGAACTACATCTAGAACTAAAGGTTCAAAACTGATAACCGTTAGACAATATTTCAATTTTTGAACTGGTGGTGGCGCAATAGAGTTGGTCCTAGAGACCCCAGAATTGGTCAGATTATTATTCATTACAGTCACTACAAGTGTGCCGATGTCCATCATGTTTCTATGTACTGTTGCTAGTGCTGCCATAGACTCTCATTAGGGGGGAATATTAATAAGGTTTAAGAGTTCGGATGTACTATGGGCTACAGCACCTTTGGTCCTATAGCGATAGCGTCCAGCGCTGGGCACAATATCGGTCTGTTTATAAACAGCTCGAATATTTGCTGTGTTTCCAGGCCTCAAACCCTCTCGATCCCCTCACGTCAGTGAGGATGAGGACGGACTGGAGGGAGAGATGGAGCTGAAACCCTCTCGCTTGCAACCCAGAGTCAACCTGCTCCACATTCTCCAGCAGGGCTGGGACCTCAGGTCAGTGTGGACGCACAGAGTTATGGGTAATGAGCTGGCCCAGAATCAACGTTTTTGCTCATTTTCTGTGCACTGCAAATAAAATATTTTTTGGAATTATAGCAGGGTTCCCACTCGTCCTGGAAAACCTGGAAAATTGATGACAAATTTTCCAGTCCTGGAAAACACATGGAAAATTAGAGAAAATGTCAAATGTCCTGGAAAATCTTTTTGTTGTCTGGGAAAATTCTTTGAAAAAAAGTTATTTCTTTAGCCGAGTATAAAGAGTTTATCGCTGGCCCAAACAATTAGCGCTAGTTGCAGAAAGCACATGTTCAGGAACGCTGAGTTTGATGTAGTATTTGAATAATGATGTTTAATAGCTAATGCTATAACTGCTCAAATGAATGCAGTGAATGTTAACTCGTAAGCTGCTACCTAATCACATCATTTTGATATAAAGTCAGAATTGCGAGAAATAGTCAGAATTGCGTGATATAAACTCGCAAGTCTTTTCTTCACAATTGACTTTTTTGCGCAGTTGCGAGTTTATATCTTGCACTTCTGACTTCTTTTCTCAGAATTGTGAGATCTAAACTGCAATTTGAAGTTATAAAGTCAAATTCTGAGGGAAAAAAAAAATTGCGAAAATTTTCGCGTTTATATCACAAATATATAAACTCGCAATTGCGAGAAAGTCAGAATAGCGAGATAAAAAGTCACAATTACCTTTTCTTATTCTGTGGTGTAAACAAGCTTCCATAGTCATGATGTATGATTAAGAGCTCATATTGAAAAATGCTGGATTGTTAGGAATGGCAATAAACTGTACGGCTTTTAAAGACTTAGAAAGCAATATTTGGCATGATCCTTGTCTTTTATTCCCGCCGTAGTAAAATTGAAAATGTCCTGGAAAAGGACTGGAAAATGGTTGCTGAAAAAGAGTGGGAACCCTGTATAGGATTAAAGGAGTTTGTTTTACTTATCGGTTATTTGTGAAATTCACTAGCAATTTCTGAGTGAAAATAGTTTCAAAGGAAATCCTACATGTTGTTTTCAGTGTACAGAGAGAGAGATATGCTGTGGATTTCTGTAGAACGCGTTTGAGTTTGATCAAATCAGCAGCTGTACTGTACCATCTTGCCCTCTTTCCTACATTTCACAGTTTAACTCTTTTCATCTGCTGGAATAGCTCTAGTAGGTAACTGTACTTGTGTAAAAATTAAATAGAAAAAAGACATACTTATTAAAATATCAGACATTTCAGAAGAGTGTGAGACTGCTGTCTCGCACTGCAATGAATACAAACTAAATCATTATTCAAAATACATTTATTCATTAACCCCTAGGAGTCTGAGCTGTTTTGGGGCCCTTTAGAAGTTTTGACATGCTCTGATATTTTTAGTTGCTTATAAACACATTAATGGCAAAAGTGTAATAACACTGTATTCAGCACAAACTGGACTACCATAATATGTGAGCAACATCTACATACATGCTTGTATTTTTATGAGAATAATGTTTATGCATCATTTTCGAAAAAACTAAAAAAATTGTTTTAAAATTAAGGCTTCAAAACACACAATAGATATGTGTTCACAAGCCCTTTGATTGTTGTTTTTGCATTGAGTTTTTGCTTCAAAATGAGCCGACTCATTCACATAAAATAATTTATTCATTTACATTTTGTAAAACACTTTGGCCTTAAGGGAGAAGGCATGAACGAGCCATGAATAATAATGTGATCACTCCTGAGAAACAAAGACCTGCATAATAATGAGCTGCATAATAAATGAGCTTTAGGTAGGCCTACTAGATTTTAGGTTTACTAGATAAGTACAGTAACAGAAAAAAATCGATTTCTAGGGGGAAAATCTAAATGTTTTTTACTTAAAGCAAGCTAAATTATCTGCCAAACAAGATTTCAATCAGAAATATTAATATTAACAACAGTAATATTGTGACACTGAATATTGGCTCACTCATTTCAATGGCAAATATTTTCTGAATCATTTGTAAACGATCAAATACACACAATACTCAAATATCATTTCGAGCTTCAGTCAGAAACACGTGAAATGCATGAGCCAGCGCTAAGACTATTGTCTGCTATATTGGGATCAAATATACTAATATATTTATTATACCAGTCTGTTATATTATATCAAATATATTAAAAACATTGATTAAAATTAAGATACAATTTATACAAAACGAAATTCAGTTTAAAGAAAGCAATTAACTTTCTAAAAAACAAACAAAAAAACAATAACATAGGGTATAATATTTAAACATCAATATGAAGCAAAATTCGTTTTAAAAACATTGGTTAATATTAAGATACAATTTATACAAAATGAAATTCACTGTAAAAAAGGCAATTAATACTCAAATATCATTTCCATCTTAAGTTCATTTATGAGACGCGTGCAATGCAGCGCTAAGGCGATTGTCTGTTATATTGACTTCTTATAAAATAAGAAGCAACTATATTAAAAACATTGATTAAAATTAAGATACAATTTATACAAAACGAAAACAGGCCAAATAAATCTTGTCTAAACAGTCTTGCGTCTTGTTGCATCAGGATTTATATTTAAACAGTCTTTTTGCGTTTCATATTCACAGATGCTAACTGAATAAACTTAGCCTACCACAATGAGCCCTGAATCAGCTTTCCATGAGGAGAATTATTCCAGGATTATTCCTCAAAGCGATGGATCTGACCCATAGCTTCACTAGTTGTGTTGTATGAGCTGATGTGTGTGTGTGTGGATCGTCTGTATTTGAATCTGAATGAGCGTGCGGTCGGTGGGCGTGGCCGCATTAGCGATAATGAGGCAGTAATGAGTCGACTGATATCTCCCACTTTTCACACAGATTACATAAACACAGAATATTTGTTTTGATTTACATGATTTAAAACCTGACATTTCAACGTTTCTTTAGACATTTGTCTCATGTTTGTGTGTCAAGGTTTCACTAAGCTATAGGTCATTTTCTGAAGAGAATCAGATTAGACATCATTGAGAGAGAGGCTGAAGATCGTGAATCAAGTTTGTTTCCCTTATTTTGCAAAAAGTACAACAATTTGTTTTTATTGTGACTGTACTAAAAAAAAAAAAGAAACTTAACAGAATATAATGATGTATAACACTTGCATGAATGATTTAAAAAAACGAGTCTCTTTGGCACTGATAAAAAAAAAAAGAGAGCAGATCGCGCTGGCGCGCCCGCCGACTCGAGGGGGTTAACCCCTTAAGCTGCATGAGCGCGTGCACGGGTTGAAGCGCTATTTTTAGCACGAGTGTAATGTTTGTTAATAGATTTAACGTAAAAAAACATCATTAATCTTGACAAACTATACATCATTCTAAAGGTCTAAACCTCAAGCATCGAGGACAGACCACTGTTTTTCAATGAAAAGCTTATAACGGCTGTATTTTTGCATGAATGTAAGCAATACACATCAAAACAATTGATAAGAAAAAAAGAGCACATATACCGTAGTTTCCTAATTACGAGCCACACACGCATCCACTGATAAAAGTTCCAGAATGAATGGAAAGGTGAGGGTCCACTGAATAACATCCCATAGAGCATTTTAATCCAACGAAACAATAACGGTGTAATATTGATGGTTAATCCTTTGTTTACATCGCATTTCTGCGGAGCGGAGTATCATACTAGACTGTTATGCAATAAAATAATGCACCAAAAACCGTCTCCCGGTAGCATAAAGTGGCATGGGTTTATAGCTTTGATTGTTACGAACATAATACAACTAACCCCACTCAAAAACATGCAAAGATAGCCGCGATATAGTCAAAAATATCCAACCATGGCACTAGTTTTAGCTGATGTCATGACGTGCTCATCCAATGATAATGTCTGTTTATCTGGAGCCAATAAAAGCATTGAATCGTCATGACTGACAGAAAATGTAGCCAATGAACACACGATTCCAACGAGACCTCTCATGTGTATATTTGTCACATGGGCGTGAATATTTATTCATTTGAATGTGGCGCGCTCTCCCACGAGATGCTGCAGTCTGTGACACCCACTGTGACACACCCAACCCCTCCCTGTCATTTGGCAGGTACGAGCTAACGGGCTAGTACAGACGGTCTCTTTGTAGTAACTGTTTGCTAATCTTACTAACTGGACGGAATTTATTATCCAATGGATCGTCAAAAGAAGTTTGTATTGTGCTGAAGATGCTTTATTGGAGCTCACTCGAAGCAGCGATGTGGAGAGTCAAGACAGCGATGACGGTGATATGCTTGTTGACAGAGAAGTTGATCCAATAATATACCGGTGAGTTGCTATGTGTAGTTGTTTATGTATATTGAGAATGTGTGTGAGAATGTGTATTTATTTTATTGTTTCTGTGTGCTAGAAAAAAATGCAATATACCAGTATGCATTATACATATGCTGATATTTTGCATTTTTCCTAGCACACATGGGGAAAAATTATATATAATTTTCCCCATGTGTGTGTAAATAAAACATATATATATATAACACATGTAATTGTTTATATATATATATATATATATATATATATATATATATATATATATATATATATATATATATATATATATATATATGTATATATATATATATATATATATATATATATATATATATATATATATATGTATATATTGAGACTGTATTTATTTTATGTTTTTCTGTGTGCTAGAAAAATTACAATATACCAGTATAGATTATACATATACTGATATTTAGCATTTTTTCTAGCACACATGGGGGGAAATTATATATAATTTTTCCCCATGTGTGTGTAAATAAAACATATATATATATATATATATATATATATATAACACATGTAAATGTTTATATATATATATATATTGAGACTGTATTTATTTTATGTTTTTCTGTGTGCTAGAAAAATGACAATATACCAGTATAGATTATACATATACTGATATTTAGCATTTTTTCAAGCACACACAGGAAAAAAAATATATATATAATATATATAATGCATTTTTTTCCCCTGTGCTACAAAAAACAGAAAGAAAAGTTCTGGACGGCCGACCATCTGTGTGATTGTTGATTTTATCGCTGGCCATCAATATGAATGCTCACTGTATCACCGGCCATTAGATTGATTGTAGGACTGTGTGCGAATGTATGGGCAGCCGTCAATATGAATGCTCACTGTATCACCGGCCGTTAGATTGATGCTTGGGCTGTGTGAGAATGTATAGGTGACCATCAATATGAATGCTCACTGTATAGCCGGCCGTTAGATTGATGCTTGGGCTGTGTGAGAATGTATAGGTGGCCGTCAATATGAATGCTGTCTAACCGACTGCCCATCAGTTTCATTGTTCATGGGATGGCCTGTAATTAGAGTGAATGATGACAGTGTGATTGTTGATTGAATGGGCAAACTATACAGAAATAATACATGCAGTGCTAATTCTCTTTCCTTTCCTTGCCATTCTACAGGCATCAGGTCTTCAGATGAGCTATGGCATCCAAGCACCAGCCAACCAGCAGAAAAGAGAAGAACGCTTTCAGATTCTTCAAGATCTGCACTTGCTGTTGTAGACCTGAATCGGCCAGTAAAAGGCCAGTAAATGTTTTTTTTTTTTTACATTTGCAAATTGTGTGTGTTTTTATAGCTATATATTTATATTATATTGTTATTTATATTACTAGTTATATTTATAGTTATTATACTTATATTACTTGTTGTATTTTCAGTTGCAAAGAAGTTTAGCTCTTTTTTATTAATATTTCATTTTTATTATATTTTTATAAGTTCTGTTGTACAAATAAATCACTTATACAAAGTCTTATGGTTCTGCCTATTATTTTATAGTTGAAAAGGCATTCAAGCATCATATATGATGGCTAAAACAGCTTGCAGTACACTTCATAATATTAGGTTATCAAGTCTCCTGTAGGTTTCTTGGCACCTGGACATATTCTTAGAAAAAAGCATGCAGGAACCCCATTTTTCATGATATCTTCGTCAAATTTTAAATATAAACTGATGAGACTTGTGCCTTTCAATTCATTAACTAACTGGATTCCTCCAGGTCTATTTTCATATATTTTTACATGAAATAATACAACATTCTGTGTAGTGCAAATAATTTTTGAGGCACTTCAACTATTATAATTTTTTATCTGTTTGAGAAATATCAACTCTGATTGCTTTTTAGTAGAGTCCCAAGTGTCTTCTTTCCAAAGATACCTTAATTGTGCATGTAGTGCAAATTGTTCAGTAACTGCAATTGTTTTAGTTGGGAGATGTCATTTCTGGGGATGTGCCTCAAGCAGGCGGAGGGAGAAATGGAACAGACATAGTCTTGGAAAAAAGCTTGCAGGAACCACATTTTTCATTATATCTTCCTCAAACTTGAACTATAAACTGATAAGTCGTGTGGCTTTCAATCCATAACTGAACTGGATTCCTCCAGGTCTATTTTCATATATTTTTACATGAAATAATACAACATTCTGTTTAGTGCAAATAATTTTTGAGGCATTTCAACTATTATAATTTTTTATCTGTTTGAGAAATATCAACTCTGATTGCTTTTTATTAGAGTCCCAAGTGTCTTCTTTCCAAAGATACCTTAATTGTGCCTGTAGCACACTGTTCTCAGGAGCTATAATTGTTTTAATTCAGGTAGGTCGTTTTCAGCTGTGAGCCCCAAAGTGGGGGTGCAGCTTAACAGGTTAACCACACAAAAGTGACAAGTTTCAATTGTGGGTGAATTATTCCTTTCAAGTGGATAAAAGGTACTTTTTACAGCATCTGGGGCCTCATTTATAAACGTTGCGTACGCCGCTCTCTACGCAATAATTGGTATTTATAAAAAGCAAACTTGACGGGAAAATGTGCGGTCCTTCACGCAAGCTCTGACCCAGGCGGACGCACAAAAACGGCTGAAATGAGAAATGGCGACAACGTCGGCAGATGAAGAAACACGTGAAAGTGTGTGAAACTGTAGACCGTTGTGTAAAAGAAATGGCAATAGCCTACTGCCTCTCATAAATAACATGAAGACTTCACAAAGCAAGTCTTACAATGAACAGCCTACACGAACACCCGATCGATCTGCAGTGTAAAACAAACTAAATCAAACCAAAATTACAACAGAAATGCAAATTAACACATATTTGCAGAAAGAAAAGTGAAATATGTTCTGCAATAATATTGGCATGTTATGCAATTCATCCTCATAAATAATATGGTAAATAGAACGAAATAATGTACAAAACTGATATTCTCGTCAATGTGTCCGTCTGGCGGAGCACATATAGATGCAATTAGATAGATAGATAGATAGATAGATAGATAGATAGACAGACAGACAGACAGACAGACAGACAGACAGACAGACAGACAGACAGACAGACAGACAGACAGACAGACAGACAGACAGACAGACAGACAGACAGACAGACAGACAGACAGATAGATAGATAGATAGATAGATAGATAGATAGATAGATAGATAGATAGATAGATAGACAGACAGACAGATAGATAGACAGATGACAGATAGATAGATAGATAGATAGATAGATAGACAGACAGACAGACAGACAGACAGATAGACAGATAGACAGATAGACAGATAGACAGATAGATAGATAGATAGATGGAATCGTGGTATTCATGCATATGCCTTTAGTTTTATTTTTGATAAAATAACGTATGACGTAAGTCTCAACCATTCAGAAAGCTGCAAGACATTACATTTGCACTGAATTATTTCCCATTTCCACGTAGATTATAACCGACATCTATAGCTTGTCAGATGCAATTAAATGGATGGAAATAAAATGCCCCATCACAATGTGTAATGACACACAATAGCTGATCTTGCGCTCTAGAAGATGTGGTGAATGGAAGGATTCGTAGTGAACGCATCTTCAGACAGCAAGAGGACACACTCTGGCAATGGAGCGCTAGACGCTTTTTTGCCTCGACTTTGATGTCCGACCATTTCTTTTTTATTTCGGCCACGGTCCGAGGTTGTGAGGCGACAGCATTTACGGCGTCTGCAACCTTTGGCCACTCAAGTGTCTTTCTGGCATTAGTAATGCCCACACTGTGCCCTCCAAACAACATTTTTCTCCTCTTTTCCACCTCGCCAACGATAACTTCTACTTCACATTGAGTGAAGTTACCTTTTTTTGATTTCCTCTCTGTGTTTGCCATGATTTAGCAATCGATAAATATTAACTTGTGGGCGTTTCACGGACTATTTATGGGTAACTATGGGTGTGACATGAAGCCGCAAAAGCTGCGCTATATTTAGAATTGATTGTGATTTATTAAGGGAAAACTGCGTAGGATGTGCGTGCGCACGGTTTTATAAATCTGAATATTTCTGTGCGTACGCACGTCCTATGTTTCATCCGTACGCCACTTCTGACGCAAATCCTACGCAAAGTTTTATAAATGGAATGCCGAAGTTATGACGTCACTTTGTAGGCCAACCCAGAAGTTAGCGGCGCATGGGTTCCCTCGATCGAAAAGCCATGCATTTTCCCCATAGACTTTTGGAAAATCGCCCAAAATAAGATCTGTGTTCAACAAAGAGTTATGACCCTTACACGTTTTGTCTATCAAGATAATCTTTACAAATTAATCCAAAATGTATAAATTTTAAAGCTTAAATAAAGCCGTCAGATATTAAATGCTAACGGTAGGCTATAAACGGACTACAGCACACCATGCACACCATACTGATGTCAACGTCATCATCAAGCTTCCTCAAACTTTATTTAAAAGCACGCTCGCTCATTATGATCTGCGCTGTGTATGAACACTTATCCACTTTTTCATGAGAAATATTGCCCATTCGTTTTTTCCAAAAATGTTAGAAACTAATTTTGTTTATGCGTGCCTCTCTGAGATTTATCTTTTGTTAATGTTTTTTCAGACAATATGATTATCACTGTGATAACATTAAATGACATGAAACACAACCCAGTCTCTTTTTGTTGAATGCAAGTTTATGTATGATCAATAATACAAAAGTATAAGTAAAATGTATAATAAGCTATACATTAAATAAAGCGAACAATTCAGTCAAACATTCAAAGTCAGTGCTAGTCGGCTACAACGGTAACGTACAGTTAAAGCCTAAAAATAAACAAGTAATGAAACTTCTCTTTGCACTCAGCCTAAACGATTTGCCAGGGAACAAATTATAGATCCATGAGAGCAAATATGGGCGTTAAATCTCCACAAGACGAATTATAGCTGGAGCCGCCACAGAGAGATCAGAGCCAGCGGCAGAAGGACTGGCCGAGGAAAGTCAACTCTCGCCGGCTAAACAAGCGCTGAGTGCCGCCGACCCACTGGAGCTCACAAACCCCGAAAACACCAGATAAAATGTTGAAATAGGCACTCTTCTTATAAATAAACCACAGATTTGAGCTTTAAACTACATTATCGACTGAAAAAGTCTTAAAACTACGTTTTGTAACACATTAACAGTAATTTTAACACAAAAAGACGTGTTAACATAGCCCATGTCAGCCATTTCTCAACGAGACGAACATGTGAAGAGAGTAAACTCCAAATGTTCAAGCATCCAACTTTGCGCGAATAGCGCGATTTATTCACGCCACATAAGTGAGGCTAAAACGCGGGCTAGTGAGAGATTTCCTGTTTGTCACGATGACGTCTAAAGTCCCCGCCAAAGGATGTAGTTCCTGCTAGCAACTTGTTAGCAACCACCGTTTTTAAGACACAATAAAGTTTTTAAAAAAATCACAAGCAGGTTTTAACTAATGTGTTTTATGTCATAGATCAAAACGTGAAAATATTTAGAGGCTTTGTTAAAGGGTTAGTTCACCCAAAAATTTAAATTCTGTCATTAATTCCTCACCCTCATGTGGTTGGACACCCGTCAGACCTCCGTTCATCTTCAGACACAAATGAAGATATTTTAGTGTAAAGCTGATGCTGAGAAAGGCTTCAGATAGGCCTCCATTGGCATTCAGTACATTTACACTCACAAGACCCATAAAAGGCACTAAAAACGTCGTTACCAAGTCCATCTCACCACAGTGACTCTACAATAATTTTACAATGTGACGACAATAGTTTTTGTGCGCAAAAAAAAAATCAAAATAACACCTTTATCCAACTTGTTCTTGTCTTCCGTGTGTCTCCACGACGCATGCGTGAGAATATGAGCAGATCCGGCGTTCAGGAATCCATGAAATGCTCACTTTAGCCCCATTTTGAGAACTACGCCGAGACCTAAAGCACGATCAATGTAGAATTCAACAGCTGAGATACGCGCGTCTTCCTCTGCTTGTAAACAAATCTCTTCTGGTCATGTGTCCGAACGCCGGATCTGCGTCATATTCTCACGCATGCGTCGTGGAGGCACACACGGAAGACAAGAACAAGTTGGATAAAGGTGTTATTTAGATTTTTTTTTGCGCACAAAAACTATTGTCGTCGCATCGTATAATTATTGTAGAGTCACTGTGGTGAGATGGACTTTGTAATGACGTTTTAAGTGCCTTTTATGGGTCTTGTGAGTGTAAATGTACTGAATGCCAATGGAGGCCTATCTGAAGCCTTTCTCAGCATCAGATTTACACTAAAATATCTTCATTTGTGTCTGAAGATGAACGGAGGTCTGACGGGTGTCCAACGACATGAGGGTGAGGAATTAATGACAGAATGTTCATTTTTGGGTGAACAAACCCTTTAACCACAGACCTTATTTCAGGCGATTTAGCAAAAACCCATTAAAAAAACCCATAGACTTTAGCGCGAGGGAACCGGTAGGGCTAAAATGCTAACTCACTTCCGCGTTTTGGCCTACAAAGTGACGTCATAACTTCGGCACTCTATGAAGCCCGAGGTTAGGATCCCGATTCAGTAAGTCATGAGTTTGGGTGTTTTTGAGAACTGGCTGCGATTGTGCTTCGTTTGTTGTTGCAGGAACGACGCAATAAACACATGCGCTGTCTATTTATCATCACAGCATTATTCCTCATCATTTGGCAATGCAGACTCACTGCTCGTGCAGGAGGGTTTTGTTCCAGTATATTTGAAGAGCTTGAATCGGTTCTCCATTCTCAACCCCACACACACACACATTTGCATCTGCTTAAAGCGAGTCTGGCCGCGCCATGGTGTCCTTTTCATCCAGTCCGTCTAATTCACACAGGAAGTGGATTCCTCCTGCGCCGGCCAATCCGGCGCTTCAACCCTGACCTCGGCGTAGAGCGGCTCGCTCTCATTGGCCGCCTAATTGCTGGAGTCAGACTGTCTTTCCTTTGTTTAACATTTTGCAGGAGTCCTGGAAGCGGTTGAAACATATTCCCTCCCCCTTCACGTTATGCAATAGCCCTACAAAAATATTTAGACCTGCTCTTTTCATACGCTGACATTAATGAGTATTACATTCTCCTGTCCAAAGTGCTATAAAGATTCCAGTTTCCTCTCCACTCGCAGTCCGAGAGCCTGAATTGTAATTTGAGCGAGGAATTATAATGACATGTCTGAGTTTGTAGAAATTCCTTTATGCCTGCCAGGGCCGAGGAAGGGGCCGTTACAGTACAGTATATCATTGTTTACGCGTGGCGGCTTTTTCCGAAACATTTCTTCTCCGTTTCGTCACACTTTTCTTGCTTATCTTCTCGTCGTTCGGAGCATGTAAATAGCTCACGGTTGTTGGAGCAGTGTGAGCGAGATCCGTCAGATCTGCGTATGTTGTGATGTGTGCGGTAAGATCCGCTCGGCACAACGACACGATTGGCTGAAGTCGAAAATGTGGCTTTTGAATTAACCTGAATATGTACACCAGCTTACAATAATATACAATATCTCACAATCTAAAGTCTTATTTGACCCTAAGGTCTCTAAATGACCTGTCTCACACAATCTCATCAGCTTTATTAGTTCATCTGTCTATCATCATTGCATTATATGTTTGAAAACTAAGCATTAAATATCATCTTGCGAAGACTTATTATTGACAGATATTGATATTTATATGCTTTTTATGTTAGTATCTGCTAAACTATTATAACAATCACATTAATTTTTGTCCATTTTAATATCAGTATCTGCAGCAAATTACATATTTTTGCTATATATATATGTATATATATACACACCAATCAGGTAAAGTGAATAACACTGATGATCTCCTCATCACTGGATATATTAGGCAGCAAGTGAACATTTTGTCCTCAAAGTTGATGTGTTAGAAGCAGGAAAAATGGGCAAGAGTAAGGGTTTGAGCGAGTTTGAACGCTCTCTCGAACGCTCTCCATTGACTTTGCATTGCGTGAGGCTGCATCCTTATCATTTCGGACTTATAACAAAAAACAGAACAATGTCTAAAAGTTGATATGTGACAAAGTGTACAGCAAACAAGCTAAAAAACACAGAAATAAGTTTTTATAAGCTGTCGACCCCAAAAAACGAGAGTTTAAGGAGACAAAAGTGGATAAAGGCAGTAAAACGTGACGCTTCAGCTGAAGAATGAGTCAATTTGGGGATCCTGACACTAAGTATGCCTCAATATGTCTGTGTGCAGTAAACATGTTGTCACTGTTAAGTCAAATATCCAAATGTCAGGTTTATATATGATATTTCCTGTCACTGATGACGTTCCCCTCTAGTGTGTGTACTTCTCAGTGTAATATAACGTGTCTCAATGGCCTGTATCCACTTTTTTGTCCTTAAACGCTCGTTTTTTGGGTCAATAGCTTATAAAAACTTCTGGGTTTTTGGTTGTGGGTTTTGCTTAGCTTGTTTGCTGTACACTTTGTCACATATCAGCTTTTAGACATTGTTCTGTTTTTTGTTATAAGTCCGAAATGACAAGGATGCAGCCTCACGCAATGCAAAGTCAATGGAGAGCGCTGGATTGTTTTCCCCCCCGGTGGGCGTGGCCTTCAGATTATGACGCGTGTCGCTCTGTCTCTATAGTGAATGAACAATTAATTTCCCAGAATGCTCCAATTCACCCAAAAATCTTCAAAGTGGAGCCAAACAACAGGTTTTCAAGATGGAGAGCATAAGGCTGAAGAGTGTAATTTAATGAAATGTTTTCCGAACATTCCCGTCATTTATTATAGTTTCCTCTGCATATTGAACTGGAATAAAACATCCTCTCAGTTTCTTCTGCTCTGTAATGCTCTCTTGTTCTCTCTCTCCTACAGTAAAGTCCAAGCCCGCATGGCCTTCTCCTCTTACCTGCAGCGGGTGCAGCTGCGCCTGCTGAGCGAGAGCAGAGCCGCCCCAAGCCCGGCCTGGACACAGAAGGAGCACGATCAGATGGTACACCATGTCTTCATTCATTAAACTTATCAGAAACAGACAAATATAACCATTTGACAATTGACCTGTCGGTAAGCCCCGCCCCCCTTAGTTACTGTTGCTAACTCGGACAAACAAACGGAGTTGCTATATCTTACAGTGACAGCTGTCAGTGTGAAAACCGCATCCCAAGATGTGTTTGGACACAGAATGTAACGTATATCCCGTCTGAATGATGGCCAAACTTTACTGATGGTTTATCAAGTTTATTATGTCCTTTTTCACTCCAAAAAAATCATCGTAAGAGCTGAACAAACAAAGCATAAGAAGTGCGCATTAACATCTCATTCACAAACTCTCTCTCTGTGGCATTACCGTTAACACACACAGCAAATTACACAGAAACACTCACAGTAAACAAACATACACACTGAGCTTATGACTTTTCGGGGGTGCAGTTAATAACTGGGAAACTTTGTATCTGCAAAACAACTCCAATAAACTCTTCCTTTCACTACCTGTAGACTATAATACCCATCAAAATAGGAGATAATGTAGAGCTTAAACATATCTAAAATTAAATTAATTTACATATAACCAGTTTAATATGGAGAGGCACTGAAATGTGTTTTTGACCTGCAGTGTTACATGTCGTGAGGACAGTTAGTTATTTCGGTTTGTATGTTAGCAGGGACTTTAATCGTAATTTAACGAGAGTTTGACAAACAGAAAATCCTCTCAGGACCTGGAGTCAGTGTTACAGTTCCTCAGGCACGACATTTGAGCATTTTTGTAGCATAAACACCATCAAACCGATGAGAGCTTCGGATTTTCCAATGTTTCTCTATGGCGCTGAAACCTAAAGATGACAGAGTTCCGGTCCCAGCGCAACTGATACTCAACTGTCATTGGCTCATCTGCGTTCGAGGGGAGGGGCTTACCGATAGGTCAATTGTAGGATTAGCTTCCTCCAAAAATGAGCGTTCAGTTTGACCGGCGTCGATTCTCGAGTTGTCAGAAATGCTGGTTGACCTATGATGTTTTTCTTCTGAACATGTAATGAACATGTATGCAAATTTTCAACACTCTGATTTGTTCTGATAGGTGCATTAATTATTTATAGTTTATTCAAATGTTTTAGTTGTATAAATGTTAAAGGTTGACCGTTTTTTCCCTCATAGAGTCATTTTTGGTGAATTATATTGAATCCAATTAGGGTCAATTTGACCCGCACCATAAAAAAGGCTTCAAGATTCAAGTGCCCCTTTTCCATACAGTACATTTGCAGTTCCCAAAAAAATGGCACAAAAAATCACTATAAAAGCACCAAACAATGCTAAAGGAGAACCGTTAACCTTAAAGGAATGTTCCAACTCCCCTAGAGTTAAACAGTTTAGCATAGCTTAGCATAGATCATTGAATCTGATTAGACCGTTAGCATCTTGCTCAAAAAATGACCAGAGTTTCGATATTTGTCCTGTTTAAAACTTGACTCTTCTGTAGTTACATCGTGTACTAAGACCGACGGAAAATGAGAAGTTGTGATTTTCTAGGCCGATATGGCAGGAACTATATTCTCATTCCTGCGTAATAATCAAGAGCCGTGAGCCGTCCCATGAGTGCAGCGGCGCAATGATATTACACAGCGCCTGAAAATAGTCCCCGGCACACTCCCTGAACTACACAAGAGTCAAGTTTTAAACAGGAAAAATATCAAAACTCATTGGTCATCTTTGAGCGCGATGCTAACGGTCTAATCAGATTCAATGATCTATGCTAAGCTATGCTAAAAGTGCTACTGCCAGACCCGGAGATCGGCTGAATGGGTTAAAAAACGGTCAAACTCAACTGTTTAACTCTAGGGGAGACGGAAAATGAGTGAAAAAGTGCCGTGTTCCTTTAACATTTACCAGCCCATGTCTTAATCACAACCTCAGGGTGTAGGTTTGCTTTATAATAGCAACACGCGACTTTATATCAAAGCAAAGCAAATGCTTAAATTACAGCTTTTTCAAGATTCAATGAGATCAAATTGAGGTAAACCGCAGCAAAAGGTCAAGTGTCACGTCTCACACGCTTCATGAGACACCTGGTCCTGCTCAGCATAGATATACATAATAAAGGCTAGATGTCTTACGGCGGAGTCTCTAACTGGCGGCCATCTTGTCTCAGGCGAGCTTTCTGGCGGCTCCTGATGTAAGGCGAGTGATCTGAACACAAATACTCTTATCTCACTGAAATCTGGACGGATTTACAAATGGTTTGGTTTCTTACAAACGTTATTAACGTGGCTATAATTATGGATGCTTGAACAAATTATGAATAATTATTCATAAGTGTGCAGTGTCATAACTACATCTCAAATGTTTATAACAAACCAAACAGTTTGAAAAATTTAGCAAGTTATGGTTATTTAAAAAGTGCAAGCACCATTAAAACACAATGTTAGGAGTGAGTGAGCTGAGTGTGACAAGATGGCCGCCAGGTGTGGACGTCGACCTCCATTGGCCAGCAGCGCGGACGAGACATCTAGCCTTTATTATGTATATCTATGCTGCTCACTGGCATGTTTCTCAGTGTATCTGATATGTCCGTTTATGAATGCGAGTGCCTAAAGCGTGTGTGCTGTTGGCTGTGTGTGATTCTGCAGGATCTGGTTGTTCGTTTCCTGGAGAGAGCGAGTGTTAACCTCCATCAGGATGTGTGTGTGGATCTGCCCAGCCATCAGCTCAGCCTACAGGACCAGCAGCGCATCCTCTCCCACCAGCTGGGCCACTTCATACGCCTCTATAATGAGGTTAGTGCAGATGAGACCATAAAGACCACAGCAGCCACACAAACGTCCAGTGTGTTGACCAAAGTGCCCCAGATATGACCTTTCATGTAGTGTGTAATTGAAGCAAAGTTTCAACGGTCACAGTGCAATGCCGTAAAATGACCAGAATGACTTTACTGGTAAATGGGTCAATGTGTTTGTGTCCGAATTCATTATTTTCCGATAAATAAAGCATTTTAGTACATGTCATATATCAAATTGATCTACAATATCTCCTTTATAAGAAACCCTTTTCATTTTTTGAGTTGTGATGTTTGAAAGACCAAAAATGTCAGGGTGTTGAACGTACAAGCAGAACACAAAGGTTCATTTTCTCAGTTAAATTCTTAAATGATCAAATAGTTTGGCATTATTTTATGTTAAATTCCTTATAAATGAGGGGGAATAGTGTATCGGTCCTATATTTCAAAACTAGTCTATTACTTAAAAAACTTTTGTCAGAGAAAAATGTACTTCTCCAAATGTCAGGGAGGGCAACCAACATAAAAATGTCCCTTTAAGACGGCATATGACATCACACAGAAGACCTCAGAGGACCCTTTGATGCGGTAACAATGTTAGTCACCATCCCATAATATTAGATAATTTGACAGTTTTGAGTAGTGATTAGGGTTGATTCCACTTATCATGTCAGGTGGTTTGACTCATGGAAAAATGTGTATGTATAATGTATAACCCTGAGCACATGGTCAAACATTTGTATAGGTGTCCAAGTTAATGCCTGTTAGAGTTGAATTGAGTTTGAAATGTCAGGTGGTAACTGCATCTGTCCATCATAAAAGTGTATCTATCCATCATAAAAGTGCATCTGTCCATCATAAAAGTGTCTCTATCCATCATAAAAGTGCATCTGTCCATCATAAAAGTGCATCTATCCATCATAAAAGAGCATCTGTCCATCATAAAAGTGCATCTGTCCATCATAAAAGTGCATCTGTCCATCATAAAAGTGTCTCTATCCATCATAAAAGTGCATCTGTCCATCATAAAAGTGCATCTGTCCATCATAAAAGTGCATCTATCCATCATAAAAGTGCATCTGTCCATCATAAAAGTGCATCTATCCATCATAAAAGTGCATCTATCCATCATAAAAGTGCATCTATCCATCATAAAAGTGTATCTATCCATCATAAAAGTGTCTCTATCCATCATAAAAGTGCATCTGTCCATCATAAAAGTGCATCTATCCATCATAAAAGTGCATCTGTCCATCATAAAAGTGCATCTATCCATCATAAAAGTGCATCTATCCATCATAAAAGTGTATCTATCCATCATAAAAGTGTATCTATCCATCATAAAAGTGTATCTATCATCATAAAAGTGCATCTGTCCATCATAAAAGTGCATCTATCCATCATAAAAGTGCATCTATCCATCATAAAAGTGCATCTATCATCATAAAAGTGCATCCATTCATCATAAAAGTGCATCTATTCATCATAAAAGTGTATCTATCATCATAAAAGTGCATCCATCCATCATAAAAGTGCATCCATCCATCATAAAAGTGCATCTATCATCATAAAAGTGCATCCTTTCATCATAAAAGTGCATCTATCCATCATAAAAGTGCATCTATCCATCATAAAAGTGTCTCTATCCATCATAAAAGTGCATCTGTCCATCATAAAAGTGCATCTATCCATCATAAAAGTGCATCTGTCCATCATAAAAGTGCATCTATCCATCATAAAAGTGCATCTGTCCATCATAAAAGTGCATCTATCCATCATAAAAGTGCATCTATCCATCATAAAAGTGCATCTATCCATCATAAAAGTGTATCTATCCATCATAAAAGTGTCTCTATCCATCATAAAAGTGCATCTGTCCATCATAAAAGTGCATCTATCCATCATAAAAGTGCATCTGTCCATCATAAAAGTGCATCTATCCATCATAAAAGTGCATCTATCCATCATAAAAGTGCATCTATCCATCATAAAAGTGTATCTATCCATCATAAAAGTGTATCTATCATCATAAAAGTGCATCTATCCATCATAAAAGTGCATCTGTCCATCATAAAAGTGCATCTGTCCATCATAAAAGTGCATCTGTCCATCATAAAAGTGCATCTGTCCATCATAAAAGTGCATCTATCCATCATAAAAGTGCATCTGTCCATCATAAAAGTGCATCTATCCATCATAAAAGTGCATCTATCCATCATAAAAGTGTATCTATCCATCATAAAAGTGTATCTATCATCATAAAAGTGCATCTGTCCATCATAAAAGTGCATCTATCCATCATAAAAGTGCATCTATCCATCATAAAAGTGCATCTGTCCATCATAAAAGTGCATCTATCATCATAAAAGTGCATCCATTCATCATAAAAGTGCATCTATCCATCATAAAAGTGTATCTATCATCATAAAAGTGCATCCATCCATCATAAAAGTGCATCCATCCATCATAAAAGTGCATCTATCCATCATAAAACTGCATCTATCCATCATAAAAGTGCATCTGTCCATCATAAAAGTGCATCTGTCCCTCATAAAGTGCATCCATCTATTATAAAAGTGTATCTATCATCATAAAAATGCATCTATCCATCATAAAAGTGCATCTGTCCATCATAAAAGTGCATCTATCCTTGATAAAAGTGCATCCATCCATCATAAAAGTGCATCTGTCCATCATAAAAGTGCATCCATCCATCATAAAAGTGCATCTATCCTTGATAAAAGTGCATCCATCCATCATAAAAGTGCATCTGTCCATCATAAAAGTGCATCTGTCCATCATAAAAGTGCATCTGTCCATAATAAAAGTGCATCTATCCATCATAAAAGTGCATCTATCCATCATAAAAGTGCATCTATCCATCATAATAGTGCATCTATCCATCATAAAAGTGCATCTATCCATCATAAAAGTGCATCTATCCATCATAAAAGTGCATCTATCATCATAAAAGTGCATCTGTCCATCATAAAAGTGCATCTATCCATCATAAAAGTGCATCTCTCCATCATAAAAGTGCATCTATCATCATAAAAGTGCATCCATTCATCATAAAAGTGCATCTATCCATCATAATAGTGCATCTATCCATCATAAAAGTGCATCTATCCATCATAATAGTGCATCTATCCATCATAAAAGAGCATCTGTCCATCATAAAAGTGCATCTATCCATCATAAAAGTGCATCTATCCATCATAATAGTGCATCTATCCATCATAAAAGTGCATCTATCCATCATAATAGTACATCTATCCATCATAAAAGTGCATCTATCCATCATAAAAGTGCATCTATCCATCATAAAAGTGCATCTATCCATCATAAAAGTGCATCTATCCATCATAAAGTGCATCCATCTATTATAAGTGTATCTATCATCATAAAAATGCATCTATCCATCATAAAAGTGTATCTATCCATCATAAAAGTGTATCTATCCATCATAAAAGTTTATCTATCCATCATAAAAGTGTATCTATCCATCATAAAAGTGTATCTATCCATCATAAAAGTGTATCTATCCATCATAAAAGTGCATCTATCCATCATAAAAGTGCCTCTATCCATCATAAAAGTGCCTCTATCCATCATAAAAGTGCCTCTATCCATCATATAACTGCTCCACACGGCTCCAGGGGGGTTAATAAAGGCCTTCTGAAGCTAAGTTGCGCATAATATGGATATTTATGGTAATATATTAAATATGGATATTTTTCTTACACAAATGCGCCACTTCGCTTCAGAATGCCTTTATTAACCCTCGGAGCAGTGTGGAGTAGTTTTATGATGGATAGATGCACAAAACCTTTTATGGACTTGCCATTATAAAGCTTGGAAGAGTCAGGACATTTTTAATATAACTCTGATTGTATTTAAATCAGAGGGCCTAAAACAGAGTAGAAAGGGTTGTTTTTTGTGTGTTTTTCTGTGAAAAAAAAGGTAGTATCATCGTAAGTGGACCTCAGGGAACTGTATAAAATAAAACCAATGCACAGCACGACCTCTTTAACTCAACTGTGTTTAATAACCCTCAGGAAACCCAGCAAATGGTGGAGAGTTTGGGCAGGACTCCAGATGAAGATCGCTGCGTCAACTCAAATGTTTTCCAGGAGTTTCTTCTGGAGGCGAGGTTGGTGAACACATCCACAGCACAGTACGGAGAACGAGTGCTTTTTCAGTGGCCATTTCTGCCTTCTCTTCCAGTGAAAGTGACTTGGAGGAAGTCCTGACGTTCTACACGCACAAGAATAAGTCGGCCAGTGTGTTTCTGGGCACAAAGTGTCAGGGCAGCCGAGTCAAGAGGAGCCGTGATGAGGACAGAGAGTGTGAGTGACGTTCCTCCTGTTTTACACGCCACATGCCATCAGCCACGCGTGAAGGATGACACAACACATGCTTCAATAGCAGATGGTGGTCTTAAAGGGATAGATCACCGGAAAACCACAATCTGCCGTCATTTACTCACCCTCACGTCACAATTTAAGATTTATAGACTATAGTATATATTAGGGCTGTCAAAAGATTAATCGCGTTTAAAAGTTTAAAATAAAAGTTTGTTTGCATAATATATGTGTGTGTACTCTGTTAATTATTACTTATATATAAATACACACACAAGCATGTATATATTTAAGAAAAAAATATAATTTTTATATATAAAACATTTATATTTATATATATTATAGATTATATAAATGTATATACATGCAAATATTTCTTAAATATATACATGAATGTGTGTGTATTTATATATAAATAATAATTAACAGAGTACACACACATATATTATGCAAACACAAACTTTTATTTTGGATGCGATTAATCTTTTGACAGCCCTATTATATACACAATTTAAGATATTTTATCTAAGTTTTGGTTACCTGTGCTGTGTCCCATTTCGCATACTATCCGTCCTAAATACTATTCAAAAATAGAATTAGTTTGTCCCAAATCGTAGTGAAAAGGTTTACTATTTCCGGTCAGAACTCGAAGTGCAGATCCGTACACACTCGAACGGCTGATATTGCCCACAACCCATTGCGAGTTGGACGAGGATTCGATTAGAACTACAAACCCGGATAAAAAGTGTTAAAAAAAACTACAAACATGGCGGATGTGCGAGTCCGGCGGTTAAGTAGAGAGGGTTAGATTAATGGGCTTGAGTGATCCTGACCGAAAGATATTTATTCAGTGTAATCCACATTATATTTCACCTGCAGCCGCATTGAGAACTTCTGTAATGATACGTTTGGCTATTAACTTTTAAATGCATCTTTATATTTAAACTGCAAATACTTAAGGAGAGTCTCTGCATTAACCCTTAAAGCTACACTGTGTGATATTTTCCCCCATCTAGTGGTGAACTTGTATATGACCATCCAGTGAATATTAGTTTCTGTTCCTCTCAATTCCGATTTCGTTTTAACTCCTACGGTGGCCGATTTAGTCCAAGATTAAAATGGCTTCCAGTTCGACCTCGTCCACATTGGACACGGTGCCATCGAGTGTTAAAACGCCAAAGGCCAAGCTTGAATTTACGGGTTTGTCCCTCTTTGGCTAATGTACTTTCAAGATGGAGGGGCAACATGGCGACCGGCATTCGAACCCTCACCCGTATGTGTTTACAATGGCATATTATAAACTTACGAGAATACTTTATTACTTGAAAGAAGTAAATATACATTAATGAGCACATATATTTTTAAAGAAAGAACTAAGTGTTTTTAGCTAAGAATAAACTAAAAAAGTTACACAATGTAGTTTTAAAGTCCTAGAACATTTTTGGGGCGCCTGACTTGCCTCTACTTTTCTTAGTTTTTCTCACCCATTCTAGCATCAAGTGCCTTATATCATTTTAAACAGGAGAACATGAAGTTTCCATCTAGCTCATTTGAAGTCCCAATTTTACATGTATTTAGTCTGAGAATGGATTAAATTAATAGAATTTTAAGAAAAACGGCAGCAAACGTGGTGTTTTTACTGTGAACTCAAACAGAACTTCATGAAGTTTGGATTTTTTCCTTTAGAAAGTTAGACTTGGTTGTTTTAGACTTCCAGATTAAATTTTGTCTAAATTTAACAAGTTATAGCCATTTATTATATTATTATTCTAGGCGTTTTTTGAGTGAAAACAGGTGTATTTTATGTACCGACAATGTAGATGTATCCAAAAAAAGTTCAGGGAGTGAAGTAAATAGAAAGATTGTTATATAATAACAGAACACTGAAACAGTGTAAAACAAATAGAGAAATATACTGACTTTAGTGTGCTGTGAGAGAGTGGTCTGTCTGCATTTTAATGCACGCAAATACACACCCACTTTCACGTTGTGAGAAACTTGATTGGTGGTTCAAAACATGGTTCTAAAGACCGTAACGTTAGTATCGTGGATCAATAGTTCTGTTTTGGTCATTTTTTTATTTATTTATTTTTCTGTAGGGCGGACATGCAGTAGTTTAACCTAATTATGTCCTATACAATGGCTATTTCAACAGCTGTGAATGATGAATGCGGAATCAAAATTAATTCAATTCATTTATTTTGAAAAACACAAAATTAACTATAAAATGCACCCAAATTATTAATAAAAACATAGGATGTATGGTGAAACAAGAATGAAAGCATTCAAGACGTGCTCCGCATACTATTACTAAATGCAGATATTTCAGATGATTAAGGAAAGATACCATAATCACAAAGGTATAAATATTAACAAATGTAATTAAAGTAGACTGTGGGTAATTGTTACTTAACCAATTTGAAGCAGTTGTTTAACTTTTTTTTTTAAATATCTAACTTACGAGAAACAAAATGTCGACAGGTCCTCTCCAGCAGCTTGAATGTTCCCCGTTACCATGGCAACTCTCAACGGCCACCAGGACTTATACAGTTTTATAAAAGCTATTTATTATTTGTTGTAAAGTGTAAGAATCACCTCAGAAAAATAAATTGAAGCCTAGGAAAAACGCTGTCAAGATGAGATGGTGTAGCCAGGCTATGTCTGTGTCATTATTCCAACATTATGTTCATAACTTGTTACGAAATAAAACGTTTAATAGCTCAGAAAAATTAACTTGTCAACATTAGGCTGGTGTGAGCGCGGCACACACTCTTCAGTTGTGGAGGTGTGTGTGTTGTATATCCCGTCACAGACAGACGTACACTCACAGTTCTCAGATCAGGTCGTTTACATGGTGGAGTTTTCCATTTGATCGGTTCATGGAAAGGTTTATTCCAC
Organism: Gobio occitaniae; assembly: GCA_033150135.1. Classification (NCBI taxonomy): domain Eukaryota; kingdom Metazoa; phylum Chordata; class Actinopteri; order Cypriniformes; family Gobionidae; genus Gobio; species Gobio occitaniae. The sequence continues at coordinate 35,151 of JARQWZ010007261.1, forward strand.
CCCTCTCAAACCCATTACAGTGTCATTCGGTTTGGCCATTTTTATTCCGATTGAGGTGTTTATATGGAGCATTTTCATTCGGATTGGACTTTTAAACCGATTACAGTGCTCCATTTAAAAACACACCTAATGCTGCAGATTTTGATGACACTCTGAATAATCAGTCGCGAGAAATGTGATACTTCTGAAAAGCTGAGATTCTCCTCTTTACGGTGCATTTTACAGCATACAGATTGGATTAGCATTGGATTGGATTAAAAACACTTTAGAACGATAGTTATTTTTAGCCGCGGGCAGCTATTTAGGTCTTTAAGGGTTAAAGACCCACAAAACGTGCTACTACTTTTCTCTCTAATACGGTAGGGAATGAAACTGAATGTGGAGGATTTGAACTGTGATGAGATGATTGGCCGACTGATGCTAGGGGTTGTAGCCTTTAGCCTCCTTGTTAGAACGTCTGACTCTCATGCCGGCGGACCCGGGTTTGAGTCCTGCTTGGAGTGGGCGGTTCTAACAGGAGGGGTTACAATCAGAGGTGTAGTGGTAAAAAAAGAGGTGGGTAAACTATAAATTCTGGGTGACCGCATCGTGGTCAGGGTAAGGTGGGCCACTGCCTACCGGTGTATAGCGTATCCTGATGATAGCTATTGTTTTCAGAGAGAACAAAAATATTTAAGAGAGATAGAGAGGGGAGGCTTATATCCAGGGGTTCCAATGCAATGCACTTGTACATAATGATTAGATTTGGGATTATTTTCATAGTCGATTAATCTGTTGAATATTTTCTCAAGTAATCGATTAGTTGTTTGGTCTATAATATGTCAGAAAAATGTGGATCAGTGTTTCCCAAAAGCCCAGGATGACGTCCTCAAATGTCTCGTTTTGTCCACAACTCAGTTTACTGTCACACATGAGAGAACACACTAGAACATATTCACATTGAACAAGCTGGAATCAAAGAATTTTACTTTTGTCTTAAAAAATTACTCAAGCCGACAAATCGATTATCAAAATAGTTGTCGATTACAGTTTTTGCCAATTGCTAATGAGGCAGGTGCAGATTAACGACAGAAGGATGAATTTGGTGAAGAAGAGCGAGAGCTTTGTGTTGATGATGAGGGTGCAGACAGCGATCGCTTGCCATTGCATTTAGAATGTAAACTTCTGATGAATTTATGAGAAATCTACAGACGCAAACAGGAAGTAAAACTCCCATTGATTTTTCTCCATAAGGATTTAGATTATCAGCCATAATGTCTAAAACATCTGAGGTAGACTGACCACGAGTTGTGAAACGAAAGTTTCTGCTTCTGTAGCTAGAGGTCTGTAAGAAAAACTACACTACCCACAGTCCTAAGCTTAACAGCGGCGCCTCTGATTGGTCCAACTCGCGAACGGCTGTAGCGATAACCATACACATAATAAATACATAGACGCCCTATTGGCCGCTTTAGAACGTTGCTGCAATACGTCAACGCGTCCGCCATATTGCTGAGGGCAAGACAAATGCAAGTAAACGGGTGAGCTGTGGCTTTTCTGGATAAAAACAAACACAACTTTTACATTTATCAACCGATTTCAGTGGTTTATGATGTACGTGGTATACTAAAAGTTCTATTCTATAGTTACTTAAAATCTTGATAGTTAGACTTATAAAATAAATATTTTAATAAGGAATTGTCAAAGGCTTGTAATGCGTTTGGCTTTTTATACTTGAATACGAATTATGAAGACGCCCATACTGAGATATAATTTAATTTTCACATTAAATGAAATAAAGTTTTCTTATAGTGGAAAAGGCATTTTCTGTATTTAACCGATTTTTGCTTTTCTTGTGCTTAGAATTGACCGTCATTGAGAAAATGAAACATCTGCAAATACAAATCACACTGGCAGGCTGCTTTCTGTTTTTTTATAGCACTAAAATGATAGATAATTACAGGTAGATACTCTAAATATACAATAACAAAGATAACTCATGGATCCTTTATACATATGATTTGGTACAACTACACTGCAATGCAAAGAGTAAATACATGATAAAGTGAGAAGTAATAGTAAATAGTGTATAGTCAATAAAAAAATAGTCAATGAAATAAACAAACAGTATACAGCAAATAAAATAATGAATAGTATAATTATATAATATCAAAAATACAATAATATAATGATAATAGCATAGTTTGTATAATACTATAATAATAGCAATAGAATATGAAATATCAATTACAGAATAGAGACAATAATAAAACATAGTTAAATAGTGACTAGTGAAAAGTACAATAATTTACCAGCATAACTATAATAGATTGATAATTGGTATAATATAATAAAGATAATAATAATAATAGCAAATACAATGTAATATCAATAGCAGAATAATATAGACAATAGTAAATTAAATAGTGACTGGTAGGTACAATAATAGTATTGGTATAATAATAATAACAACAATAACAAAAGGCTGTATATTAACCATCAATCATCTATAATCAGACATCCTTTGTAGGGTCACCATGGCACACATCACAGAAAAACACAAAACCTGAAATGTACACCAGGGCATTGTCCACAAGGCTACCAAAGCGGGTTGGCAGGAAGCTGTGGTCACACACAAGTGCAGAAACGTTTACAAACGGGGATGGAAGCTCCTCAGATTCTTCTACTGCTAGAGCTAACATTTCAACAGCTGGGGTCGGTTCTTCGTACCTCGCTTAACACATCTGAGATGATTTGACAGATCCCAGATCTTTAAATCGTGATCACTGATCTCTGGATAATTTGGTTCTTCAAACAAATTTGCGGATTGGATTAAAATATCTGGATTAAGTTATCTGAGATTACTGCACGTTCTTGTGTTCCCTGAAGAGGGCAGATACTCAAAACCACGATCAGCAATCCAGCGATTGGCTGGTGGCAACACAGCAACGTCATGACATCATATAATTAAAAAAGCCATCTGGCTTTTAACTGTACGTGTGTAAACCTCTGATAAAATGATAATATATTCCATCACAAATAAATCTCTCAATCAAGTGGCTGTGTGTATAGTACTATACACAACATTATAGTATTATAATATTATTTTCAAATACTCATTTTTATATGATTTTTATATTATTATTATTTAAAATTATTATTGCCCCAGGTTCAGTAATGAACTCTTGAAATAAAGTAGCAGTGGCTGGGACAGATTTTAAGTATGCAACCTAATCCTGTTTACATGAAATAAACCGCTCCTGAGCAGGTTTGAGTTTCCGGACCTGTTGCTATGACAGCAAGTCCAGGGGCCAGTTGCATAAACTAAGCCATTATGTTAAGACAGTGTCTTAAGATCTAGTATGAGCCACTAGCAGTTAGGCAAGTGGCATTCAGTCTTACTTTTCATATCAAATTAAGCCAGTCTATGTTTTTATGTAACTGATTTTAAAAAAATTATGAACAGTCTTAAAGAAAAAAATGTATGTCTAACTTGTAAGACTAGTTTTAATGGTTTATGCAACCGGCCCCAGGATGAGCTTCGAAGAACCAAACAATCCAAGATCATGCCAAATCGGCAACAATCAAGTCCAGCTAACTGAGTTAGCCACATACGAAGAACAGACCCCTGATAGCGACAGGGTCTCATCCTGTGGTTCCACTTTCCCTGAAGTGCTTGGAGAGACACCGGAAAATGCCCTGGAACTGGCCTGCAGTTGGATGTTTATTCCATCCCCCTAAAAACCACACACACACACACACACACACACACACACACACACACACACACACACACACACACACACACACACACACACACTTACTTAAGAAATAGTTCGCACAAAAATTAAAATGAGCTGATAATGTATTCACCCTAAGGCCATCCAATATGTATGTCATATAAACATAGATATATATGTCATATCTTGGCCATCAGTTTCATATTTGGGTGAACTAGAACTGCACAATTCTGGATGAATCACGATTTTTTTGCTGTAATCCTACTTATCAAAGGTTTTAATAGAAATAGCAGAATAATTGTAATTTAAGAATAAGATGATGTAGGTGTTTGAATTAATATTCTTTTTACAATTAATCATGCAGCTCTTCCTTTAATACAGATATTGCCTCTTTTCAGATTATATTTTGATATCTGAAATCCGTACCTGATGCTCGAATTCGAGCTCTGATATCGTACCTGGGAAACCTTCAATGTGTGATAAAAGTTAGCTAGGCAACTAACTTAACTTAAGTTAACTAACGTTAAGAGTCACAATATGTCAGTCGCCTGTCATAAAAGTCTTTCAAAAATATATAGATGAATATTTCGATTTCAGGAAATTTAATTTATAATATAAAATATAATATAAGCTAAAACTATAATATAAATCATGTCAACTCATGTCTCAACTTCCACAGCTAAGTAGCGACATCGCTAGCTATTTTAGTCTGACTCTGGTGACCAACTAACGTCACTATTACTAATTATATAATAATATAACGACCAAATACAACCAGAAACAAATGTTCAGTCTTGTGAAAGGTAATTCCCCGAGAACTGTTTCCAATTGTGCGGTGAACAGCCCCGAGCAGCACAAAGCAGGCATTTTTCTCAATTCCTGT